>JAREIS010000618.1:0-127598 GCA_030060385.1 Muscicapa striata striata
TCCCCCAAATTTCAGGTTCCCCCAAATTTCGGATCCTCCCCCAAATTTCGGATTCTCCCCCAGATTTCGGGTCCCCCAAATTTCGGATCCTCCCCCCCAAATTTCGGATTCTCCCCAATCCAAATTTCGGGTCTCCGCCCTCGAAATTTCAAGAGCCCCTCCCCAGATTTCGGGTCCCCCCCCCAAATTTCGGGTTCCCCCCCCGGGAATTTCGGCTGCTCCCCCCAAATGTGGGGTCCCCTGTCCCAAACGCGCCCCCTCCCCAAATTGGCCCCTCACCCTTCTTGTTCTTCTCGCGGCTCACGAGGGTCATGGCCAGGGTGGGCCCGGGGGGGTCCCCGGGGGGCGGCAGCCGCGTCACCAGCATGGAGCGGAACGTGCCTCGCAGAGACCCCTTGGGACCCCCGCCCCAATAATCCACCTGCAGCCCCAGCGCCTCCCCGGGGCTGGGGGACACCGAATTAGGGACAGGGACCCCCAAAAATACACAGAGACCCCCCCAAAAATACACAGGGACCCCCAAAAATACAACAGGGACCCCCAAAAATACACAGGGACCCCAAAATACACAGAGAGACCCCTTGGGACCCCACCCCAATAATCCACCTGCAGCCCCCAGCGCCTCCAGAGGGCCCGGGGGGGG
This sequence comes from Muscicapa striata striata, assembly GCA_030060385.1. Classification (NCBI taxonomy): domain Eukaryota; kingdom Metazoa; phylum Chordata; class Aves; order Passeriformes; family Muscicapidae; genus Muscicapa; species Muscicapa striata. The sequence continues at coordinate 644 of JAREIS010000618.1, forward strand.
ACAGGGACCCCCAAAAATACACAGGGACCCCCCCAAAAACACACAGAGACCCCCCAAAAACATTCAAAGACCCCCCCCAAAAAACACCCAGGGACCCACCCGGGACACCCAAGGACTCCCCCGGAATCCAGAGACCCCCCCCAAAATCCAGAGACCCCCAAAATCCAGAGACCCCTCCCCCAACGCACCCTGGGACCCCCCAAACTCCCCCAGGGCCCCAAGGCCCCTCCCCCACCCCCAGTCCCGGTCCCGGGGTGCCCCCCCCGCCCCTCCCCCACCCCCAATCCCGGGGGTCTCACCCGGGGGCGCCCCCGGCCATGGAGGGGGACGCGGGGGGGGTCGCGGCCTCGCGGGGACCCCCGGCCCCTCCCCCCGCCGGGGGGGACGTGGAGGGGACAGCGAGGCCCGGGGGGGTCCCCTCGGTGTCACCGTCACCTGAGGGGGGAGGGGACAGTGAGGGGGGGGACACTGGGGACACCCCCGGTGACAAATGGGGACATTGCGGGGGGGGAGGGGACACAGCCACTCACCCGGCGCGGGGGGGGGATCCTCGGCCAGTCCCACCTTCACCACCTGCGGGGGGGGGACACCTTGGGGACACCCTGGGGACACTCAGGGACACCCCCTGTCCCCAAAGCCATGTCCCCTCCCGTGTCCCCCCCACCCCGTGTCCCCTCCCCCTCTCACCCCCACGAAGGGCACGAACTTCTGGCACGAGTCCTCGTCGGGGCTGGGGACAATTGGGGACAGTTGGGGACAGTTGGGGACACGTGGGGACCTCACGGGTGGCCGGTCCCCAGGTGCCACCGCTCGCCACCCTGCCCCCTGTCCCCTCAGTGTCCCCAGTGTTCCCAATCCCCCAAATGTTCCCAATGTCCCTGTGTCCCCCTGGTGTCCCCATGTCCCTGTGTCCCCATGTCCCCAATCCCCCCAATGTCCCCGTGTCCCCAATGTCCCCAGTGTCCCCTCAATGTCCCCGTGTCCCCCTGGTGTCACAATGTCCCTGTGTCCCCAATCCCCCCAATGTCCCAAATGTCCCTGTGTCCCCAATCCTCTCAATGTTTCAGTGTCCCCAATGTCCCCAGTATCCCCAATCCCCCAATCTCCCCAATGTCCCCAATGTCCCCAATCCCCCAATGTCCCCAATGTCCCCAGTATCCCCAATCCCCCAATGTCCCCAATGTCCCCAATGTCCCCAATCCCCCAATGTCCCCCCAATGTCCCCAATGTCCCCATGTCCCCAATCCCCCTAATGTCCCCGTGTCCCCAGTCCCCCAATGTCCCCAATCCCCCAATGTCCCCAATGTCCCCAATGTCCCCAATCCCCCAGTGTCCCCCCAATGTCCCCAATGTCCCCGTGTCCCCCCCGTGTCCCCACTCACAACTTGTCCCTGCAGGTCAGCATGGCCTCGGCCACCGGCAGCGCCACTGTCACCGCGGCTCCGGCCACGAAGGCCAAGATGCGCCCGGTGACACTGAACGGCTCTGGGGGGACAGCGGGGTGGGACCCCAAAAACCGCAGGGACACACCCAGGGACACCCCAAAAACTGCAGGGACACACCCAGGGACACACCCAGGGACACCCCAAAAACTGCGGGGACACCCCCAAAACCCCGGGGACACCCCAAAAATCCTGGGGACACTGAACAGCTCTGGGGGGGGACAGCTGGGTGGGACCCCCCAAAAACTGCAGGGACACACCCAGGGACACCCCAAAACTGCGGGGACATCGCCAAACCCCGGGGACACCCCAAAACCTCAGGGACCCCCCGGACACCCCAGTGCAGCCCCTGCCCCAAGCCAGGACATGTCCCCATGTCCCCTGGAGGTGACACCAGAGGGGTGGGTGGCTCTGGGGGACAGCAGGTGACACCAAGGTGACACCAAGGGACAGTTGTCACCGAGGTGACACTGAGGTGACACTGGAGGTGACACAGACCCCCCCCCATGACCCCCCCACCCATGGGTGACCCTCCCATCCCCAGGACATGATGAGGTGACATCAGAGGACAGGAGGTGACCCCGAGGTGGCCCCGAGGTGACCCCGAGGTGACCCCGAGGTGGCCCCGAGGTGACCCCGAGGTGGCCCCGAGGTGGCCCCTCCCCCCTGCCCCTCCCCCCCAGGTGAGCCGCACCTGTGGGCGGGGCCTCGCTGCGCCCGAACAGCTCCCGCCAGGCCGGGTCCAGGAAGGCGGCGCCGTAGCGGCCATCGAGGGAGGCCAGGTGCTGTGCCACGGGGTGGGGACCTGCACGGGGGGACAGGTGGGACAGGTGGGGACAGGTGTGCACAGATACCCCAGGTGTGACCACGGGGTGGGGACCTGCACGGGGGGACAGGTGGGACAGGTGGGGACAGGTGTGACCAGGTACCACCCCCAGGTGTGCTCAGGTGTGCTCAGGTGTGCACAGGTACCAACCCAGGTGTGCCCAGGTGTGTCCAGGTGTGCTCAGGTGTGCACAGATACCCCACCAGTGCTGTGCCACAGGTGGGGACCTGCACCCCCAGGGGGCACAGGTGGGACAGGTGGGGACAGGTACCACCCCAGGTGTGCTCAGATACCCCCAGGTGTGCCCAGGTGTGCCCAGATACCAACCCAAGTGTGCCCAGGTGTGTCCAGGTGTGCTCAGGTGTGCACAGATACCCCCCAGGTGTGCCCAGGTGTATCCCCCCACCCCCAGCTGTTCCCCAGGTGTGCCCAGGTGTGCCCAGGTGTTCCCAGGTGTGCCCAGGTGTGCCCCCCATGGATCCCAGGTGTGCCCAGGTGTGCCCAGGTGTTCCCAGGTGTGCCCAGGTGTGCCCAGGTGTGTCTCCCATGGATCCCAGGTGTTCCCAGGTGTGCCCAGGTGTGCCCAGGTGTTCCAGGTGTGCAGGTACCCAGGGGACGATGAGGAAGCGCAGGAGGCCGAGCCAGTCGGGCCCGGGGGCCCAGGTGAGCCCCAGGTGTGCCCAGGTGCCGCACGAAGGCTCTGAGGAGGCTCCCGTGGAACCCGGCCCCGCCCACGGCCACGACCTTCAGCACCCGGGGGGGCAGCGCCGAGCAGTGACACCTGGGACAGGTGAGGGACAGGTGAGGGACAGGTGAGAGACAGGGGAGAGACAGGGGAGAGACAGGTGAGATACAGGTGAGGGACAGGTGAGGGACAGGGGAGAGACACGTGAGAGACAGGGGAGAGACAGGTGAGAGACAGGTGAGAGACAGGTGAGAGACAGGGGAGAGACAGGGGAGAGACAGGTGAGAGACAGGGGAGAGACAGGTGAGAGACAGGTGAGAGACAGGTGAGAGACAGGTGAGAGACAGAGACAGGTGAGACAGGTCAGGGACAGGTGAGACAGGGGACAGAAAAGGGACAGGTGAGACAGGGACAGGTGAGGGACAGGTGAGAAAAAGGGGACAGGGACAGGTGAGACGGGTCAGGGACAGAAGGAGACAGGTGAGAGACAGGTGGGGATAGGTGACAAGGGACAGGTGAGACAGGAACAGGTGAGACAGGTCAGGGACAGGTGAGAGACAGGTGACAATAAAGGGACAGGTGGGACAGGAACAGGTGAGGGACAGGGACAGGTGAGGACAGGTGACAAAAAGGGACAGGTGAGGGACAGGCACAGGTGGGACAGGTGGGGGGCGGGTTCCAAATTCCCGAGGGGCTCCTGGGACTTTTGGGGCCGTCTCAGATTTGGGGAGGGTCCCCTGGGGGGTCCCTGGACTTTCAGTTGGTCCCAAATTTTGGGGAGGGGGATTTGGGGGGGAGGGGAGTCTCAGAGCAATGAGGGGAGAGGCCCCAAAATTCCCAAATTTTGGGGTGGGGGGAGACTCGAGAGGGTCCCTTGGGGGAATTCTGAGATTTTGGGGAGGGGTCCCGGATTTGGGGAGGGGTCCCGAATTTGGGGAGGGGTCCTTAATTTGGGGAGGGGTCCCGGATTTGGGGAGGGGTCCCAGATTTGGGGAAAGGTCCCTAATTTGGGGAGGGGTCTCTCGGGATTTGGGGAGGGGTCTCTCTCGGGATTTGGGGAGGGGTCTCTCTCGGGATTTGGGGAGGGGTCTCGCTCACTCACAGCCGCTGGATCCGGCTCAGGATGGCCCCGAGGGCGACCTGCAGCTCCCCTCCCCCCACCGTGGCCACCACGGGCACGCCCTGGGCGAGCAGCAGCTCCGCCACCCACTGGGGGAGGGGCGGGGGGGAGGGGTCAGAGACCCCCCCCCAATCCGTGCCAAGCCCCCCAAAGTCGCCCCCTCCCCAATTTTGGGGTCCCCGCCCTCCCCCATTCCCAGGTGCCCCCCCCCACATTTTGGGGTGTCGCCCCCCTCTAAAATTTTGGGCGCTCCCCATAATTTTAGGTTCCCCTCGCCATATTTTGAGTTACCCCCAATTTTCGGGGTTCCCCCCCCAATTTTTGGGGTTCCCCCCCCCCCCCATATTTTAGGGTCTCCCCCAATTTTTGGGTTTCTCTGCTCCATATTTCGGGTCCCCCCCCCCCCTCCATTTTTGGGTTCCCCCCATTTCGGGATTTCCAACCCCATTTTTTGGGTCCCCCCCATTTTTGGGTTCCCCCCCATGTTTTAGGTCCCCCATTTTTGGGTTCCCCCATTTTTGGTCCCCCACATTTTGTGGTTCCCCCCCATATTTTGTGTTCCCCCCCCGCATATTTTGGGTTCCCCCCCCCATTTTTTGGTTTTCCCCCCATTTTTCGGTTCCCTCCATTTTTGGGTCCCCCCCATTTTTTGGTTCCCCACCCCTCCCATATTTCGGGTCCCCCTCTCCCCCCATATTTTAGGTTCCCCCCCATCCCCCATTTTTGGTTTCCCCCATTTTTGTTTCCCCCATTTCGGGGTCCGCCCCCGGGTCACTCTGGTGTCCCCTCACCTGTCCCTGCCACTCCCCTGCGCTCACCAGCACGAGGCTCTCGGGCAGCGCCTGCTCGGGGCCCAGCGCGAGCCCGAGCTGCTCCCAGAGCGCGCGGCGCGACCCCTGCGCGACAGGGGACAGCGGTGACAGGGTGACACCGCGGGGACACCGCGGGGACACCCCCGAGCTCGGGGTCACCCCCAAAACCCCCGGGCTGGGAGCTCTGGGGGGGGGGGTCAGAGCTCTGCTGTCACCTCCCGCCCCAAAAATGGGGTCACCCGATGTCCCCACCCCGATGTCCCCATTGTCTCCCCACAGTGCCACCCCCCACCCTTCCCATGACACCATCCTGGTGTCACCGCTGTCCCCAAGTGTCTCTGTGTCCCTCATTGTCTCTGTGTATTGTCCCCTCATTGTCCCCCCTGTTCCTGTCCCCATTATCCCCTCATTGTCCCCTCATTGTTCCCTCATTGTTTCCCTCATTGTCCCCTCATTGTCCCCTGTCCCTGTCCCCATTGTCCCCTGTGCCCCCCCCCATCCCCCCCCCGTCTCCTGTCCTGTGTCCCCACTGTCCCCTCCATTGCCCCCATTGTCCCTGTCCCCTCCATTGTCCCCCCACTGTCCCCCCCCGTCCCTCTCCCGGGTCCCCCCTGTCCCCTGTTCGTGTCCCACCTGTCCCTGTGCCCCCCATTGTCCCCTGTCCCCACTGTCCCTGTCCCTCCATTGTCCCCATTGTCCCACCTGTACCGGGGGTCCCTCACTGTCCCCTGTCCCCATTCCCTGTCCCCACTGTCCCCATTGTCCCCCCCCCCCGTCTCACCTGTCCCAGGGGTCCCTCACTGTCCCCATTGTCCCCATTGTCCCCATTGTCCCCACTGTCCCCCCTGTCCCCATTGTCCCCCTGTCTCACCTGTCCCGGGGGTCTCTCATTGTCCCCACTGTCCCCACTGTCCCCACTGTCCCCACGGTCCCCATTGTCCCCTGTCCCCATTGTCCCCCCCTGTCTCACCTGTCCCGGGGGTCCCTCGGGGGGTTTCTCTCCCTCGGGGCTCCTCTCCCCGCGCTCCCTCTGGGGGGTTCCCCTGCGCCCCCGGCCCGGGGGGGGCCCCGCGTCCGGCCTGGGGGGAGAGGCTGCACCCCAAAACCGCCCGGGGACCCCAAAACCGCCCGGGGACCCCAAAACCGCCCGGGGACCCCAAAACCGCCCGGGAACCCCAAAATATCCACCCGGGACCCCAAAACCGCCCGGGGACCCCAAAACTGACCAGGGACCCTAAAATATCCACCCGGGAACCCCAAAATATCCACCCGGGACCCCAAAACCGCCCGGGGACCCCAAAACCGCCCGGGGACCCCAAATATCCACCCGGGGACCCCAAAACCGCCCGGAGACCCCAAAATATCCACCCGGACCCCAAAAATCCCCCCAGGGACCCCAAATCCCTTTTTGGGACCCCAAATTGCCTCTCCCCCAGGTCCCTCCAATTTCGGGGTCCCCGATTTCAGGGTGTCCCCCATTTTAGGGTGTCCCCGATTTTGGGGTTCCCCAATTTTGGTGTCCCCAGTTTTGGGGTGTTCCCCATTTTGGGGTCTCCCCGATTTTGGGGTCCCCCGATTTTGGGTGTCCCTGATTTAGGGGTCACCCCGATTTTGGGGTTCCCCGGTTTTGGGGTCCCCCCGATTTTGGGGTCCCCCCTCACCGCGGTGACGCCGCCTCTCCTCTGCTCCCCTTCAGGGGCGTCCTCGACTTTTCGGGGCCCCCCCCGGGCTCTGCCGGGGGCTCGGGGTCCCCCCGGGGGTCCTGGGGGGGCAAAGAGGGGCTGGGGGCACCCCAAAAACACCCCAAAAACTGGGGGCACCCCAAAAAACGGGGAGGGGCCAAAAATTTTGGGGGTTATTTGGGGAGGAAAAAAAACCCCAAAACTGAGACGGGAAACGCCCAAAATTTGGGGTCACGGGGGGAGGAGGAGACGGAAATTTGGGGGGGATTGGGGCAGATTTGGGGGGGCTGGGGGGAGTTTTGGGGTTTGGGGGGTGAATTTTGGGGGGATTTGGGGGTAGTTTTGGCTCAGTTTTGGGGGATTTTTAGGCATTTGGGGCAGTTTTGGGGTGGGGGATTTGGGGAGGTTTGGGGAATTTGGGGGGTCAGTTTTGGGGTCACTTTTGGGGGCGTTCCTGGCAGTTTTGGGGGGAACTGGGGGTCACTTTTGGGGTGGGGGGGATTTGGGGGAGGGTTGGGATCGTTTTGGAGGATTTGGGGTCAGTTTTGGGATTTTTGGGGGGGTTTAGGGTCAGTTTTGGGGTGGGGGGATTTGGGGGATTTTTTAGGGTCAGTTTTGGGTTTTTTGGGGTCACTTTGGGGGTTTTTTGGGGTCACTTTTGGGTTTTTTGGGGGTCAATTTTTGGGATTTTTGGGGTCACTTTTGGGTTTTGGGGTCAATTTTTAGGATTTTGGGGTCACTTTGGGGGGTTTTTTGGGTCACTTTGGGGGTTTTTGGGGTCACTTTGGGTGTTTTTTGGGTCACTTTGGGGGGTTTTTGGGGTCACTTTGGGGGTTTTTTTGGGGTCACTTTTGGGGTGTTTTTTGGGGTCACTTTGGGTGTTTTTGGGGGGATTCTGGGGGGTCTCACCAGCCCCTCGGGCTCCGGCCCCTCCTCGGGGGCTCTGCGGCCGCGGGGCCCCGGCTCTGCCTGGGGGGGGAGGGGAGAGACCCCAAAAACGTCTGAGACCCCCCAAAACCTCCCAGTGACCCCCCCAGTGCTCCCAGTAACCCCCCCCAGTCCCCCCCCAAATCCCCCCAGTTCCCCCCAAAATCCCTCCCAATCCCTCCCAGTTCCCCCAAATCCCCCTCCCAGTTCCCCCCAGTCCATCCCAGTCCCCTCCACTCCCCCCCCAAACCCCCCCAGTCCCCCCAAATTCCCCCCCAGTTTATCCCAGTCCCCCAGTTCCCCCCAATCTCACCGGGGGGGGCTCCCCCCCCATCTCTGTCTGGGAGCTCGACTGGGAGAGACCCTCGAAGAACGGCCTGGGGGGGGAGGGGAACAGAGATTTTTGGGGTCCCCCTGCCCTCAGCCCAGGTTTGGGGGTGCTCAGGGATATTTTGGGGTACCTGAGCCGCGGTTTTGGGGTGCTCAGGGATATTTTGGGGTGCTCAGGGATATTTTGGGGTACCTGAGCCGTGGTTTCGGGGTGCTCAGGGATATTTTGGGGTGCTCAGGGATATTTTGGGGTACCTGAGCCGCGGTTTTGGGGTGCTCAGGGATATTTTGGGGTGCTCAGGGATATTTTGGGGATATTTTGGGGTGCTCAGGGATATTTTGGGGTACCTGAGCCGGGGTTTTGGGGTGCTCAGGACGCTGTCGGTGTCGTCCAGGTCGGCGCCGCTGTCGCTGGGGTTGAAAATCTCCAGGGAATCGTAAAGAGCGTCGAGATCCTCGGCCACGGCGCGGATGCGGGCGGGGGACACGTGGGCCAGGCCCTGGGGACAGCCCAGTGTCACTGTCACCTTCTGTCACCCCTCTGGGGACAGCCCAGTGTCACTGTGTCACTGTCACCCCCCTGGGACATCCCAGTGTCACTGTCACCCCCTGGGGACACCCCAGTGTCACTGTCACCCCCCTGGGACATCCCAGTGTCACTGTCACCCCCTGGGGACACCCCAGTGTCACTGTCACCCCCCTGGGACATCCCAGTGTCACTGTCACCCCCTGGGGACAGCAGTGTCACCCCCAGATCCCCTCGGCCACGGCGCGGATGCGGGCGGGGGACACGTGGGCCAGGCCCTGGGGACAGCCCAGTGTCACTGTGTCACCTTCTGTCACCCCTCTGGGGACAGCCCAGTGTCACTGCGTCACCTTCTGTCACCCACTGTCACCCCCTGGGGACAGCCCAGTGTCACTGTCCCCCCCCCGTGTCCCCCCCTGTCCCCGGTACCTCCTCGGACACCCGGAACCGTTTCAGCAGCGCCACAAATTTCTGTTTGATATTGGGGTGCTGGGGGGGAGGAGGGGGTCAGAGACACCCCCAAAACCCCCTCAGGACCCCCCAAAAAACACCAAAAATCCCCAAAACCCCCGGGACCCCAAACCCTCCAACCCCCACCCTCGGAACCCCCAAAATCCCCAGGACCCCCAAAATCCCAAAAACCCCCAAACCTCCCGAGACACCCCCGAAAATCCCCAGGACCCCCAAACCCCAGGATCTCCAAAATCCCCCAGGACCCCCCAAAACCCCCAGAAACCCCCTGGGACACCCCAAAAACCCCCCAGGACTCCCAAAAAAACCCTGAGACCCCCCAAACCCCCAACCCCCAAAACTCCCCAGGACCCCAAAACTCCCCGAGACTCCCCCAAAACCCCCAAACCACTGGGACCGCCCCCGCCCCTCCCCCGGGACCCCTCCCCCCTCACCCTGGCGCCCCCCCCGCTCTTCCTCCGCGCCTTCTTCCCCTTGGGCAGCTCCTCCTCCTCATCGAACAGGTCCTGGGGGGGCGGGGGGGGTCAGGGGGTGGGGGCACCCTGGGATGTTTTGGGGAGGGGTCCGGGGTTGTTTTTTTTTGGGGGGAGGGGTCGCACCTGCCCCGGCATTGCGTCATCGCTGCCCTCGGGCTCCGAGGAGAAACTTTCCTCATCCTCCTCCGAGTCCTGGTCCAGGTCCGGGGCGGTCTGGGGGGCAAAAATTGGGGAGAGGGTCCCAAAAAATGGGGGGCACCCAAAGGTGGGGGCACAAAATAAAAAAGGGGAAAAAACAAACAAACGGGAGGAGGAGGAAAAATCAGAAAAGGAAAAAATCAGGGAAAAAATCAGGAAAAAAATCCAGAAAAAGCAGAAAAAATCAGAAAAAACGGAAAAAATCAGAAAAAATCAGGAAAAAATCGAAAAAAATCAGAAAAAAGGGGAAAAAAAAAGGGGAAAAAGAGGAAGGAAAATGGGGGATAAATGAGAGGGGACACCCATGGGTGGGTGGGGGGCACCCAGAACGCCCCCAGCACCCAAATTCCCCCTCCCAAACACCCTCGATCCCCCTGACGCCCCCAGACCCCCAATTTTAACCCCATCGACACCCACAGGGACCCCCCAGCCCCCACTGCAGACCCCTCCCCATTTCCCCAGCACCCCTGGGTGCCCCCCCAGCCCCAGAATCCCCCTGGGTGCCCCCCCTGAGCCCCCCCAGGGACCCTCCCCAGCACCCCTGGGTGCTCCCCCAGACTCAACAGACCCCCCCAGACCCCAAATTTTAACCCCATCGACACCCACAGAGACCCTCTCACCCCCCAAGGACCCCCCAAAACCCACTGCAGACCCCCAGCCCCCAGGGACCCCCAGCACCCCAGGGACCCCCAGCCCCCCAGGGACCCTCCCCAGCCCCCCCGCCCCCGCGCCCACCCGCGCCCTTGGCTTTGCCCTCGGGCTCCACGGGCTGGCTCGAGAGCGCGACCACCCCGACCTCGGCCACGGGCAGGGGCTCGGTCAGGGCGCGGTGCAGAACGAGCGCCTGGAACGCGTCCACCGGCAGCTGCAGCACCTGGGGGGGCACCGGGAACGGGAGCTGAGACCCCCCCGGGCACCGGGAATGGGAACTGAGACCCCCCCGGGCACCGGGAACGGGAGCTGAGACCCCCCCGGGCACCGGGAACGGGAGCTGAGACCCCCGGCACCGGGAACGGGAGCTGAGACCCCCCCGGGGCACCGGGAACGGGAGCTGAGACCCCCCCGGGGCACCGGGAACGGGAACTGAGACCCCCCCGGGCACCGGGAACGGGAGCTGAGACCCCCCGGGCACCGGGAATGGGAACTGAGACCCCCCCGGGGCACCGGGAACGGGAGCTGAGACCCCTCGGGGCACCGGGAACGGGAGCTGAGACCCCCCCGGGGCACCGGGAATGGGTGGGGGGCACCCAGAGACCCCCAAGAGCCCCCAAAATTCCCCCCAGGACCCCCCAAACTCCCCCTACCCCTCTCTGCACCCCAATCACAGACCCTGGGTGCCCCCCTGAGCCCCCCAACCTCGCGGGACACCCCCAAAATCCCCTTAAGACCCCTCCCCCAGACCCCCAGCCCCTGGGACCCCCAGAACCCCCAGAACCCCCAGAACCCCCAGGACCCCCCGGGACCCCCCTAGAACACCCCAAGCCCCCCCAAATCGCCCCAGTCTCCCCTGTCCCTCTCACAGACCCCGGGATGCCCCCACGAGCCCCTCCCTGAGCCCTGGGACACCCCCAACCTCACGGGACCCCCCAAAACCCCCCCAGGACCCCCCCAAGCCCCTCTGGATCCCTCCCAAGCCCCCCCAAATCCCCCCAAACTCCCCCTGTCCCTCTCTCCACCTCAATCACAGACCCCGGGGTGCCCCCCTGAGCCCCTCCCCGCGCTCTGGGACACCCCAAAACCCCTCGAGGTTTTGTAGCCCAGGAACGGGCGGTGCTTGGAGCGCTTGCGGCGCTGCAGCATCACCTGCAGCCGGTTCGTGTCCCGCTTCAGGAAGTGCCCGTACTGCGGGGGGGTCACCGACACACCGGGGGGGTCACCGACACACCGGGGGGGGCACCGACACACCGGGGGGGTTACGGACCCCTGGAGAGGGTCAGGGACCCCGGGGGGGGCGAGTTTTGGGGTAAAATGGGGGGTCCTGGGGGGGTCACAGCATCACTTGGGGAAGGTTTGGGGAGGGGGTTTGAGGGGTCACTGATTTTGGGGGAGTCACGGACACCGAGGGGGGGTCAAGGACAGATTGGGGGTCACTGTCACCTGCAGGGGGATTTGAGCAGGGGGTGAGTTTTGGGGGTAAAAATGGGGCTCCTTGGGGTCACAGCATCACCGGGGGCAGGTTTGGGGAGGGGTTTGGGGGTCACTGATTTTTTGGGGGGGGTCAGGGACACCGAGGGGGGGGGGTGGGTCACGGACCCCTGGAGAGGGTCAGGGACCCCGGGGGCGGCGAGTTTTGGGGTAAAAAGGGGGGTCCTGGGGGGGTCACAGCATCACTTGGGGAAGGTTTGGGGAGGGGTTTGGGAAGGGAGGGGGGGATTTGGGGGGTCACGGATACCGAGGGGGGGTCAGGGATCCCTGGGGGGGGTCACTGACCCTCGGGGAAGGGGATTTGAGCCGGGGGATGGGCGAGTTTTGGGGTACAAAGGAGGTCTGGGGGTCACAGCATCACCTGGGGCAGGTCTGGGGAAGCGGGGGGAGGTTTCTTTTTTTGGGGGAGGGTTTGGGGGTGTCGCTGCCCCAGTTTGGGGGTCCCCGGTACCTGCAGGGAGAAGGTGGGGAGGGGTCCCGGGAAGGTGGGGAGGGGTCCCCAGGGTGGGGAGGGGTCCCTAAGGAGGGGTCCCGGGATTTTGGGGAGGGGTCCCAGTGCCGGTACCTGCAGGGAGAAGGTGGGAAGGGATCCCTGGGGAGGGGTGCTGGGAATTTGGGGAGGGGTCTCTGTCCCCGGTACCTGCAGGGAGAAGGGGGAGGGGTCTCGGGAATTTGGGAGGGGTCTCTGCAGGGAGAAGGTGGGGAGGGGTCCCGGGAATTTGGGGAGGGGTCTCTGTGCCCCGGTACCTGCAGGGAATTTGGGGAGGGGTCTCTGTGCCCGGTACCTGCAGGGAATTTGGGGAGGGGTCTCTGTGCCCCGTACCTGCAGGGAGAAGGTGAGCTGCAGCTCGGTCCCGGGTGGGGGGTCCCTGGGGGGGCATTTGGGGAGGGATCTCGTTGGGCGAAGGGATCGGTCTGGAGCCCTGGGGGATCTCGTTGGGGGCAAACACGGGGACCCCCCAAAACTTCAACACCCAAAGAGCCCCCCCCACCCAAAAACGGGGCTTTGACCCCCCCCAGCCCCAGCCCAGACCCCCCCCAGCCTCTCCCAGGGGTCTTGGGGACCCCCCCGGACCCCCCCAAATCTACCAGGACACCCCAAGATCCCCCCAGGACTCCCCTGGGCCCCTCCCCGACCCCCCAGGACCCTCCAGGATCCCCCAGACGCCCCCCCAAAACCCCCCAGGACCCCCAAACCCTTCCAGGACCCCTCAGAACCGTCCATGACACCCCCAGATCCTTCCAGAGCCCCCCGAAACCCTTCCAGGATCCCCCCCGATCCTTTTAGAGCCCTCCAGGACCCCCCCGGACCCCCCCAGATCCACCAGGACACCCCAAGATCCCTCCAGGACTCCCCCAGACCCCTCCAGACGCCCCCAGACCCCGCTAGGACCCCCCAGGAACCCCCTCCCCAAACCCCAGGACCCTCCAAGATCCCCCGAACCCCTCCAGACCCCCAGACCTCCAGGACTCCCCCAGATCCCCCAGGACCCCTCAGGTCCCCCAAACCCCTCCAGGACTCTCCTGGACCCCCCTCCCCGAACCCCCAGGACCCTCCAAGATCTCCCCAAACCCCTCCAGGACCTTCCAGACACCCCCAGATCCCCCCAGGACCCCCAGACACCCCCCAGGACCCCCCCAAACCCTTCCAGGACCCCCCCGGACCCCCCCCACCTGCAGCTTGACCGCGATGACCACCGAGCCCAGGTCTTTGGCCACCTCCCGGACCAGCACGAGGCGCCGCAGGGTGAGGCTGAACAGCCTGGGGGGGTCCGGGGAGGGGGGTCTTACCCCAGAGACCCCCAAAACAAGAATCCCCAGCCCCAAGGGCTGAAACCCCTAGGACCCCAAAGGAGCCCCAAAATCCTCAGCCCCAAGGGCTGGGACCCCCAGGACCCCCAAAATCCCCAGCCCCAAGAGCTGGGACCACCCAGGACCCCCCACCCCCAAAAAAGCGCAGCCCAAGGGTTTGACCCCCCCGGATGCCAATGGAGACCCCCAAAAACGCCCCCAGCCCCCTCCCCACAATGGCCTGGGGGATTGGGGGGGCCCGGGGGGGTCCCTGCGCCCCCCCTCACCTGGGCACGCAGCTGGGCGAGCTGCGATCCACCTCCCACGTGGCGAACAGGTTCATGTGCACCGGGGGTCCCGGGGGGGCTCCGGGCCCGGGGGGGGGCGCGGGGGGTCCCGGGGGAGGTCCCGGGGGGGCTCCGGGCCCGGGGGGGGCGCGGGGGCGCCGCGTTCCGCCATCGCCGCCGCCGCGCCGGACACGCCCCCTCGCTGCTGATTGGCTGGCGCGGAGCAGCGCGGGCTCTGATTGGTCAATTCCAGCCCGGGCCCCGCCCACGCGCGGCGCTGATTGGTCACCGCCCACCCGCTGCGGAACCGCGGCCACGCCCCTCCTGTCAGCCGAGGCCACGCCCAGCGCCGGGGGCCGGGAGCTGATTGGGTGAGAGGGGAGGAGGCCACGCCCCCCTCGGGGGCATCGCGGGGTCACCGGGGGGTCACGGGGACAATGGGGGGACAGGGGGGTGACACCGCAGTGGCTCCGCCCACTGTCCCCATCCTGGGTGTCCCCTGTGTCCCCCATGCCCCAGGCAGGGCCACCCCAGGGACTGTCCCCACCCCCCCAACCCCCCCCCGTGTCACTGTCACAGGGGTGGGGACAGGGACAGAGAGGGGGGACAAGGATTGGGGACAGGGGACAGGGCTGGGGAAACGGGGACTTTGGGGACACGTCCCAGAGACACACAGACCTCAGTGCCACATCCCAGTGACACGGTGACCTCGGTGACACGGGGACCCTGGGGACATGTCCCAGTGGCACAGAGACCTTGGGGACACGGGGACCTCGGTGACACCAGGCAGAGCCACAGGGTGCGGTGGGGACGCCACCTTTTATTTACAAAAAACAGGGACAGGGGACAAGGATGGGGACAAGGACGAGGACAGTGCCACCACACTGTCCCCAACACCCGGCCCGCGGCCCCGGGTGACATCCCCCGATCCCGGGGTGGCACCGGCCCCCTGTGGGTGATAGAGGGCGGTGACAGGGAGGGGACACAGAGGGGACAGCGGTGACACCGAGGGGACAGCGGTGACACCGTGGGGACAGCGGTGACACCCAGGGGACAGCGGTGACACCCAGGGGACAGCGGTGACATCTAAAACTTGAACTCCTTGTACTTCTTGCCCCCCCCGCGGGCGTCCTGGGGCTGAGCCTTGCGCTTCTTCTGCTGCGGGGACAGAGGGGACAGTGAGGGACAGGGAGGGACAGAGGGGACAGGAGGGACAGGGAGGGACAGTGAGGGACAGGGAGGGACAGAGTGTCACTGCGAGCCACCAGAGTCACAGGGAGGGGACACAAGAGGGGACAGGGATGTCCCAAAATAGGAACCACTCGTGCTTCTTCCCACCCCCATGGGACATCCGGGGAACAGGAACTGGGGACAGGAGGGGACACGAGGGGACATCAGAGTCACAGGGACAGGGAGGGGACAGGAATGTCCCCAACCCGTTGTGCTCCACCCCCACAGAGCTGCGCTGAGGGGACAGAGAAGGGACAGGGAGGGGACAGGGAGCCACCAGGGTCACAGGGACAGGGAGGGGACAGGAATGTCCCCAACCCCTTGTGCTCCATGCGCCCCCTCCAGAGCTGCACTGAGGGGACAGGGGAGCTCGGGGAGGGGACAGGGGCGGCCGTGGGTGACAGCTGAGTGCCACCAGGTGCCACCAGGTGTCACCTCACCTTCTGCTTGGCGGCGTGCTCGGCCACCATGTCGCTGAAATCCTCCTTCTCCACCTGCGCCTGCTGCTCCCGCACGTGCTCCTCGTATTTCTGCGTCATGGCCGTGGGGTCCAGCTCCAGCTCCTCGGGGGCCAGCGCCACCTCCACGCCCTGCGCCTCTGCCACCGGCCCCTTGCGGCCCATCACCTGCAGGGGACATTGGGGACATTGGGGACATTGGGGACATTGGGGTCACTGCCACCTCCACGCCCTGAGCCTCTGCCACCGGCCCCTTGCGGCCCATCACCTGCAGGGGACATTGGGGACATTGGGGACAGGGTCAGTGTCACCCCCTGCGCCTCTGCCACCGGCCCCTTGCGGCCCATCACCTGCAGGGGACATTGGGGACATTGGGGACAGGGTCAGTGTCACCCCCTGCGCCTCTGTCACCGGCCCCTTGCGGCCCATCACCTGCAGGGGACATTGGGGACGTTGGGGACAGGGTCAGTGTCACCCCCTGCGCCTCTGCCACCGGCCCCTTGCGGCCCATCACCTGCAGGGGACATTGGGGACATTGGGGACATTGGGGCCAGCGCCACCTCCACGCCCTGCGCCTCTGTCACAGGGCCTTTGCGGCCCATCACCTGCAGGGACATCATGGGGACATTGGGGACAGGGTCAGTGTCACCCCCTGAGCCTCTGCCACCGGCCCCTTGCGGCCCATCACCTGCAGGGGACATTGGGGACAGGGTCAGTGTCACCCCCTGAGCCTCTGTCACTGGCCCCTTGCGGCCCATCACCTGCAGGGGACATTGGGGACAGGGTCAGTGTCACATTGGGGACAGGGTCAGTGTCACCCCTGAGCCTCTGCCCCCGTGACCCATGGGGACACTGGGGACATTGGGGCCAGCGCCACCTCCATGCCCTGAGCCTCTGTCACAGGGCCTTTGTGGCCCATCACCTGCAGGGGACATTGGGGACACTGGGGACATTGGGGACAGGGTCAGTGTCACCCCCTGCGCCTCTGCCACCGGGCCCTTGCGGCCCATCACCTGCAGGGGACATTGGGGACATTGGGGACAGGGTCACTGTCACCCCCTGCGCCTCTGCCACCGGCCCCTTGCGGCCCATCACCTGCAGGGGACATTGGGGACATTGGGGACAGGGTCAGTGTCACCATGGGGACACTGGGGACACTGGGGATAGCGCCACCTCCACGCCCTGAGCCTCTGTCACAGGGCCCTTGCGGCCCATCACCTGCAGGGACATCATGGGGACACTGGAGACACTGGGGACATTGGGGACACTGGGGACATTGGGGCCAGCGCCACCTCCACACCCTGAGCCGCTGTCACAGGGCTTTTGTGGCCCATCACCTGCAGGGACATCATGGGGACAGGGTCACCACGGGGACATTGGGGACATTGCCACTGTCAGCCCCTGAGCCTTTTTGGGTTCCCAGGGCAGTTTTTAGAGGGTCCCAGGGCAGTTTTTGGGGTCCCAGGGCAGTTTTTGGGGTTGCTGGTGGATATTTTGGGGTCCCAGGGCAGTTTTTGGGGTCCCAGGGCAGTTTTTGGGGGTTGCTGGTGGATATTTTGGGGTCCCAGGGCAGTTTTTGGGGTCCCCTCACCGCTGACATGTCGTAGATGTGGGTGGAGCCCATCATGGCCGTCCCCACGGTCGCCGTTCGCTTTTCGGGGACCACCGTGAACAGCTGGGGGGTCTCGCTCCTGTTTGGGGGGGTCACGATGGGTGGGGGGGCTCAGGGGTCTCCTGATCACCCCAAAATCCCTCCCAGCACCCCCTGGTTCATACCAACCCCCCAAAATCTGACACCCCCCCCCCAAAACCCACCCCCATTTCCCCAGCACCCCAAATCCCCTGAGCCCCCAAAATCCCTCCCTGCACCCTGACCCTCCCCACCCCTAAATCCCCAACATCCCCCAAACCCCTCTGAGCCCCCAAAAACCCCTTTGAGACCCCAAAATCTGCCCAAAATCCCCCAAACCCCTTTGAATCCCCCAAAACCCTTTAAGCCCCCAAAATCCCCCAAATTCCTCCCAAAACCCCTTTGAGGCCCCCAAAACCCCTTTCAGACCCCCCAAAACTCCTTTCAGCCTCCCCAAATGCCCCAAAATCCTTTTAAGCCCCCAAAACCCCCTGAGACCCCCTAAATCCCCTGAGCCTCCCAAAAATCCCACCAAAACCTCCCAGAGACCACCAAAATCCCCCCAAAATCCCTCTGAGCCCCCCCAAAATCCCCCAAACTCCTTGGAGCCCCCACAAAACCCCTTGGAACCCCCAAAAAAGACCCCCAAAATCCCCCAAAATCCCTCTGAGCCCCCAAAACCCCTCTGAGCCTCCTCTAAACCCCCTGAGCCCCCAAAATCCCCCAAACTCCCCTGAGACCCCCCAAAATCCCCCAAACTCCTCGGAGCCCCCACAAAACCCCTTTGAACCCCCAAAATCCCTCTGAGCCCCCAAAACCCCTTTGAACCCCCCAAAACCCCTCTGAGCCTCCCCAAATCCCCCTGAGCCCCCAAAATCCCCCAAACTCCCCTGAGACCCCCAAAATCCCCCAAACCCCCTCACCCGTCCATGGCCTCCTCGATTTTCTTCTTGCGCAGCTCGATCAGCTCCGGGGTCTCCATCCCGGCCGGCACCGACGAGAACCCGCCCGGGGTGATCAACCCGCTGGGGGAGGGGGCAAATGGGGGTCAGGGGCACCCCAACATCCGGGGGGGACCCCAAAAACACCGGGAGGGACAACAAAGATCGGGGGGGAACCCAAAAATCTGGGCGGGAACCAAAATTCTGGGGGGAACTAAAAATCCGGGGGAACCAAAATCCGGGGGGAACCAAAATCCGGGGGGAACCAAAAAACCAGGGGGGAACCCAAAACCTGGGGGAACCCAAAACCTGGGGGGACTCCAGAAATCCGGGGGGAACCAAAAATCCAGGGGGGGACCCAAAAATGGGGGAGGGACCCAAAAACCCGGGGGGAACCAAAAATCCGGGGGAGGACCCAAAAACCAGGGGGGGACCCCAAAAATCCTGGGGGTTCCCAAAAATCCAGGGAGGGACCCCAAAAATCTGGGGAGGGACCCCAAAAATCTGGGGATGGACCCCAAAAATCTTTGGGGAACCCCAAAAACCCAGAGGGGACCCCAAAAATTTGGGGAGGACCCTGATTTTTTTCTAAGAAGGGGCTGAACCCCAAGGGAAAATCCCCTTTATGGGGGGGATTTGGGGGTTCTGGGGGGTCCCTGGGTGTCCCAGAAAGTCTTTGGGGTTCCCTGTGATTTTTTTGGGGTTCCCTGAGGGTTTTTGGGGTCCCACCTGTTGGCAGGGATGATGAACCCCGTCCCATCAGGTTCCCCTGTGAGTTTTTGGGGTTCCCTGTGATTTTTATTTCCCTGTGATTTTTGGGGTTTCTCTGCAATTTCTTTTTCTCTGTGATTTTTTTTTCAGACTTCTCTATGATTTTTTTTGAGGGTCCCTGTGATTTTTTTTTTTCTATTTCCCTGTGATTTTTTTCAGATTTCTCTGTGATTTTTTTGGGGTTCCCTGTGATTTTTTTTTATTTCCCTGTGATTTTTTGGGGTTTCTCTGCAATTTCTTTTTTTTCCTCTCTGATTTTTTTTCCAGATTTTTCTGTGATTTTTTTGGGGGGGTTCCCTGTGATTTTTTTGGGGTTCCCTGTGATTTTTTGGGGTCCCACCTGTCAGCAGGGGTGATGAACCCCGTCTCATCAGGTTTCTCTTCATCACTCTCCTCCTCCTCCTCCTCCTCCGAGGATTCCTCGTCCGAGGGCTCCAGCTCCCCCCAGGGCGTGCGGTCGATCTCCTCCTCCTCCTCCTTGGTCTGGGGCATTTGGGGCATTTGGGGCATTTTGGGGTGATTTTGGGGTGATTTCGGGTGAGTTTTGTGGAATTTTGGGGTAATTTTTAGGGGAATTTTGGGGGATTTTTGGGTGATTTTTGGGGGATTTTGGGGAATTTTTTGGGTGATTTTTGGGGATTTTTGATTTTTGGGTGATTTTGGGTGATTTTTGGGTGATTTTGAATTTTGGGGAATTTTGGGATTTTGGGCCATTTTTTGGAATTTTGGGGGATTTTTTTGGACTTTGGGGGAATTTTGGGGGGGATTTTTGGGGGGATTTTTTGGGGTGCGTAGGAAAAGGGATTGGATTTCTGAAGTTGGAAATGGGGAGGGGGGTTTGGGGGGTCCTGGGAGGAATTTGGGGGGGGTCTCAGGGGGATCCAGAAGGGTTGGGGGGTCACAGTGCGATTTGGGGGTCCCAGGGGGATTTGGGGGGTGTTTGGGGCGTCCCAGTGGGGTTTTGGGGTCCCAGGGGTTTTTGGGGGGTCCCAGTGAGGTTTGGGGGGTCCCAGGGGGATTTGACGGGTGTTTGGGGGTTCCAGGGGATTTTGGGGGGTGTTTTTGAGGGTTCCAGTGGGATTTGGGGGGTGTTTGGGGGGGTCCCAGTGGGATTTGGAGGTGCCAGGGGATTTTGGGGGGTGTTCTGGGGGGTCCCAGTGGGGTTGGGGGGGTCCCAGTGGGATTTGGGGTCCCAGTGGGATTTTGGGGGGGTATTTTGGGGGTCCCAGTGGGATTTGGGGGATCCCAGTGGGATTTTGGGGGTATTTTGGGGGTCCCAGTGGGATTTGGGGGGTGTTTGGGGGGTCCCAGGGGTTTCTGGGGGGGTCCCAGTGGGATTTTGGGGGTCCCAGTGGGATTTGGGGGTCCCAGTGGGATTTGGGGGTTCCCAGTGGGATTTGGGGGTTCCCAGTGGGATTTTGGGGGGGTGTTTGGGGGTCCCAGTGGGATTTTGGGGGTCCCAGTGGGATTTTGGGGGTCCCAGTAGGATTTGGGGGTCCCAGTGGGATTTTGGGGGGTATTTTGGGGTTATTTTGGGGGTGTTTTGGGCCCCACCTGGAACTCGGCCGCGTTGGTGCCGAACACGTCTCCGTAGAGCGGCTTCCCCGTCTCGTCCACGGGCGGCTTCCCCCAGCCCCCGGCGTGGTACCCGAACGAGCAGCCCTGGGGGACCCCAACAATCAGCCTGGGCACCCCAAAAACATCCTGGGGCACCCCTAAAAACATCCTGAGCCACCCCAAAATTATCCTGGGGCACCTCTAAAAATCATCCTGAGCCACCCCCCAAAATCAGCCTGAGCACCCCAAAAACATCCTGAGCCACCCCAAAATCATCCTAAGCCCACCCCAAAATTATACTGAACACCCCAAAATTATCCTGGGGCACCCCTAAAAATCATCCTGAGCCACCCCCTAAAAACATCCTGAGCCACCCCAAAATCATCCTGTGCCCACCCTCCAAAAATCAGCCTGGGCACCCCAAAAACATCCTGGGACACCCCTAAAAACATCCTGAGCACCCCAAAATCATCCTGAGCCACCCCAAAATCCTGATCCCCCACCCAAAATTCCTCCCCAATTCCCACCACAATCCCCCTCCACAGGACCTTAACCCCCCCCCAAATCCCCAAATCCCACTCCAAACCCCCCAAATCCCACCCCAACCCCCCCCCAAATCCCAAAATCCCACCCCAAACCCCCCAAATCCCACCCCAACCCCCCAAATCCCAAAATCCCACCCCAAACCCCCAAATCCCAGCCCAAACCCCCCAAATCTCCCCACCCAGGACCCCAAACCCCCCCAGATCCCCCCCAGCCCCCCCAGCCCCCCTCACCTCGGGGATGGGCGAGTTGAGCCCCGGGATTTTGAGGTTGGGGTAGGAGGGGGGGGGTCCATAGCGCTGCATGGCGATCAGCCACGGGGGGGGCACCTTGTGGGCGTTCTGGGGGGCACGCAGGGGGGTCAGCACCCCAAAAAACCCCCCCTGAACCCCAAATCCCCCCCCGGAATCAGCAGAGATTGGCGCAGTCCAAGGGGTGCCCCCATCTGGGCAGGGAATGGAACATTCGGGGGCACAGAGACCCCTCCCCATTGCCGGGGCTTTGGGGGGAATTTGGGATGGATTTGGGATTTGGGGTGGGAATTTGGGGGGGATTTGGGGGGAATTTGGGATGGATTTGGGATTTGGGGTGGGAATTTGGGATGGATTTGGGGAGGGAATTTGAGGGGGATTTGGGGTGGATTTAGGAGGGATTTGGGGAGGAATTTGGGGGGGATTTGGGGTGGGAATTTGGGATGGATTTGGGGAGAATTTGGGATGGATTTGGGATTTGGAGAGGGAATTTGGGATGGATTTGGGATTTGGGGGAGAATTTAGGATGGATTTGGGGGAATTTGGGCGTTCTCAGGGATCTGGGATGGATTTGGGGTTATTTTGGGATGGATTCAGGATGGATTTAGGATTATTCTGGGATGGATTTGGGTGCCCCATACCGGCCCCACGGGCATGCCCAGGGATCTGGGGTGGATTTGGGGTTATTTTGGGATGGATTCAGGATTATTCTGGGATGGATTTGGGGTTATTTTGGGATGGATTTGGGGTTATTCTGGGATGGATTTGGGGTTATTTTGGGATGGATTCAGGGTTATTCTGGGATGGATTTGGGTGCCCCATACCGGCCCCACGGGCATGCCCAGCGCGATCCTCAGCTCGTCCGACAGATCTCCCGGCTTCTTCTCCTTGAGCCGCGTCTCAAACTCCTTCCCCTGGGGACACCGGGGGGTCACAGCCCCAAAATCCCACCAGGATGGCACCAAAGTGCCACCAAAGCCACCCCAGGATGTCCCCAAACCTTCAAATGCCCAACCAGGATCATCTCCAATGTCCAAACGTCCCCAAATGTCAAAATGTCGCCTCAGAATGTCCCAAAATGTCGCCCCAGAATGTCCCAAAATGTCCCCTCAGAATGTCCCAAAATGTCCTCTCAGAATGTCCCAAAAGGTCCTCCCAGAATGTCCCAAAATGTCCCCTCAGAATGTCCCCAAATCCCCCAAATTTCCTCTCAGAATATCCCCAAATCCTAAAATGTCCAATCAAGATGTCCCTAAATCCCCAAATCTTCAACCAAGACATTTCCAAATCCCAGAAATCCAACGAAGATGTCCCCGATGTCCCCTCAGAATGTCTCCAAGTCTCAAAATGTCCAATCAAGATGTCCCCAAACCCTCCAAAAAGCAAAGAAAATCCCCCCAAATGTCCCCCCAGGACACTCCGAAGCCCCCAAATATCCTCTCAAAATGTCTCCAAACCTCAAAATGTTCAACTGAGATATCCCCAAATCTTCAACCAGGACATCTCCAGATCCCAAAAATCCAACCAAGATGTCCCCAGACCCCCCAAAATCCAACCAGGACATCTCCAAATCCCCAAATGTCCCCCCAGGTGTCCCCACCTCGTAGTAGAGGTCCCCATGGATGGTCAGCTTGGGCTTGGTTTGCCATTTGAAGAAGGCGTCGTGCAGCTTCTGATAATCGATGTCGATCTTGCCCATCTTGGGCCGAACCTTCTCCCTCATCTTGGACTTCATGGTCTTCTGCTCCTCCTGGGACAGGGACAGGGGGACAGGGGGACACAGGGGTGGTCACTGAGAGCCTCAGGTGTGGCCACAAATCCACTGTGATGGCCCCAAAGTCACCAAATCCAAGTAGGATGCCCCCAAAATTCAACCAGGATTTCCCCAGAGATCCAAAATTCCACCAGGATTTCCCCAAAGTCCTCAAATCCAACCATGATGTCCCCCAGGTCCTCAAATCCAACCAGGATGTCCCCAAATCTCCAAAAATCCAACCAGGATGTCCCCAAAAATTCCATCAGGATGTCCCCAGAATTCAACCAGGATGTGCCCAAAATCCACAATCCAACCTCCCTCATCTCCTGGATGCCTGTGAGTCCCCAGAACCCCCCAAAACCCAACCCCAAACCCCTCCCCATCCCCATTGGCTGCCCCTCAGACATTCCCCAACTGTCCCCAGCTGTCACTAAAGTATCCCCCAGGTGTCCCCACTGTCTCCAGGTGTCCCCACCTTCTCCTGCAGGGCCTCCCTCATCTCCTGGATGCCTGTGAGTCCCCAGAACCCCCCCAAACCCAACACCAAACCCCTCCCCATCCCCATGGCTGCCCCTCAGGCATTCCCCAACTGTCCCCAAGGTGTCTCAGCTGTTCCCCAGGTGTCCCCAGGTGTCCCCACCTTCTCCTGCAGGGCCTCCCTCATCTCCTGGATGCCTGTGAGTCCCCAGAACCTCCCCAAACCCAACCCCAAACTCCTTCTCATCCCCATGGCTGCCCCACAGCTGCCCCTCTAAGTGTCCCCAAGGTGTCTCAGCTGTCCCCAGGTGTCCCCAGGTGTCCCCACCTTCTCCTGCAGGGCCTCCCTCATCTCCTGGATGCCTGTGAGTCCCCAGAACAGGAGCCACCCCAAACCCTCCCCATCCCCATGGCTGCCCCTCAGGCATTCCCCAATTGTCCCCAAAGTGTCCCCAAGGTGTCTCAGCTGTTCCCCAGGTGTCCCCAGGTGTCCCCACCTTCTCCTGCAGGGCCTCCCTCATCTCCTGGATGCCTGTGAGCTCCGATCCCCCATCAGGAGCCACCCAAACCCCTCCCCATCCCCATGGCTGCCCCTCAGGCATTCCCCAACTGTCCCCAAGGTGTCCCCAAGGTGTCTCAGCTGTCCCCCAGGTGTCCCCAGGTGTCCCCACCTTCTCCTGCAGGGCCTCCCTCATCTCCTGGATGCCTGTGACCACCCAAAACCTCCCCAGACCCAACCCCAAACCCCTCCCCATCCCCATGGCTGCCCCTCAGGCATTCCCCAACTGTCCCCAAGGTGTCCCCAAGGTGTCTCAGGTGTCCCCCCCAGGTGTCCCCACCTTCTCCTGCAGGGCCTCCCTCATCTCCTGGATGCCGGTGCGTTTGATGAACTCGGGCAGCTCGAAGGGCGGTTTCTCGATGCCCCTCTTGCCCTGCAGGTATTTGCGCTTGAAGCACCAGTGCCGCGGCACCGGCACCGAGTTCCGCGTGGCCTTGAGGTGCACCAGCAGCTTGGGGTCCTGCGCTGTGACATCGTGCATCTCCACCACGTCCGGCCGGGCCACCAGCTGGGGACAGCACAGGGACATCAGGGACAGCACAGGGACATCAGGGACAGCACAGGGACAGCAGGGACAGCACAGGGACATCAGGGACAGAGCCCCAGGGGGGACAAAGTGACCCCTGCGCTGTGACATCGTGCATCTCCACCACGTCCGGGCGGGCCACCAGCTGGGGACACAGGGGACATCAGGGGGACATCAGGGACAGCACAGGGACAGCTGGGGACAGCAGGGACAGAGCCCCAGGGGTGACAAAGTGACCCTTGAGCCGTGACATCGTGCATCTCCACCACGTCCGGGCGGGCCACCAGCTGCGGGGACAGGGGACAGCAGGGGACATCAGGGACAGCACAGGGACATCAGGGACAGCACAGGGACAGCTGGGGACAGCAGGGACAGAGCCCCAGGGGTGACAAAGTGACCCTTGAGCCGTGACATCGTGCATCTCCACCACGTCCGGGCAGGCCACCAGCTGGGGGGACAAAGGGACAGCAGGGGACATCAGGGACATCAGGGACAGCACAGGGACATCAGGGACAGCACAGGGACAGCACAGGGACATCAGGGGAGAGAGCCCCATGGGGGACAAAGTGACCCCTGCGCTGTGACATCGTCACACCACCACGTCAGGGTGGGCCACCAGCTGGGGACACAGGAGACAGCAAAGGGACAGCAGAGACAGCACAGGGACATCAGGGGACAGCAAAGGGACATCAGGGGACAGCAAAGGGACAGCTGGTGACAAAGGAGAGTTGGGGGGGAAGAGTTCCAGAATGGTGCTGGGGACACCAAAGTGACCCTGAGGGACACCAGGGTGGCACTGGGGGGTGACAAGGACAAGGCTGAGGTCCCCCATGGTGGCACCAGTGTCCCCAGGAAGGTGACAAGGGGCACATTGCCAGGGTGGCTCTGTCCCCAGCTCTGAGTGCCACCCACAGCCACAGGGAGGGGACAGGGCCGTGTCCCCAAGTGTCCCCAAGTGTCACCTGTTTCAGCTCTGCCACTGTGAACCTGTTCATGCGCCGCAGCTTCTTCTTGGACAGCTTGGGGACCTCCTGCTTCTTCTCCTGGGGACACGTGGGGACAGCATGAGTGACACCTGGGGTGGCATTGTCCCTGTCCCCTCCTGCCCTGTCCCCACTGTCACCACCCCCAATGTCCCCAAACACCCCCCGTGTTGTCCCCAGCTCGGTACCAGCTCCAGCTGCCACCCCCTGTCACCCTCAGTGTCACCCCACTGTCCCCTGATGTCCCCAGTGCCACCTGCTTGTCCTTGAAGCTGCCCCTGTCACTGCCCCATGTCCCTTCAATGTCCCCAATGTCCCTATCTCCAATGTCCCCAGTACCCCCAATGTCCCAAATGTTCCCAATATTGCAAATGCCCCCAGTGTCCCCTCAATGTCCCCAGTGTCCCCAGTGTCACCTGCTCGTCCTTAGAGCTGTCCCCGTCGCTGCCCCTGGTGCCCCCTGTCCCCAATGTCCCCAGTGTCCCCAGTGCCACCTGCTCGTCCTCAGAGCTGTCCCCGTCGCTGCCCCTGGTGCCCCCTGTCCCCAGTGTCCCCAGTGTCCCCAGTGTCCCCAGTGCCACCTGCTCATCCTCAGAGCTGTCCCCGTCGCTGCCCCTGGTGCCCCCTGTCCCCAGTGTCCCCAGTGCCACCTGCTCATCCTCAGAGCTGTCCCCGTCGCTGCCCCTGGTGCCCCCTGTCCCCAATGTCCCCAATGTCCCCAGTGTCCCCGGTGTCACCTGCTCGTCCTCAGAGCTGTCCCCGTCGCTGCCCCTGGTGCCCCCTGTCCCCAGTGTCCCCAATGTCCCCAGTGTCACCTGCTCGTCCTCAGAGCTGTCCCCGTCGCTGCCCCTGGTGCCCCCTGTCCCCAGTGTCCCCAATGTCCCCAGTGTCCCCAGTGTCACCTGCTCATCCTCAGAGCTGTCCCCGTCGCTGCCCCTGGTGCCCCCTGTCCCCAATGTCCCCAGTGTCCCCAGTGCCACCTGCTCGTCCTCAGAGCTGTCCCCGTCGCTGCCCCTGGTGCCCCCTGTCCCCAGTGTCCCCAATGTCCCCAGTGTCCCCAGTGTCACCTGCTCATCCTCAGAGCTGTCCCCGTCGCTGCCCCTGGTGCCCCCTGTCCCCAGTGTCCCCAGTGTCCCCAGTGCCACCTGCTCGTCCTCAGAGCTGTCCCCGCTGCCCCGCTGCCCCTGGTGCCATCCCCAGTGCCACCTGCCTTCCCCGTCGCTGCCCCTGGTGCCATCCTCGGGTCCCTTTTTCCGCGGCGCCCCGGCGCTCTCGGCTCGCTCCGCCCGCTCCGGCTCCTTCTCCTTGTCCTTCTTCACCTCGTCCGTCAGCTGCCACACGCACAGGGACAGGGACACAGGGACAGGGACACAGGGACGGGGACACAGGGACACGGGGACACAGGGACGGGGACACAGGGACGGGGACACAGGGACGGGGACACAGGGACGGGGACACAGGGACAGGGACACAGGGACACAGGGACAGGGACGGGGACACAGGGACAGGGACACAGGGACGGGGACACAGGGACAGGGGGATAAGGGACACAGGACATGGGTCAGTGGCACCCAGGGGCGACCTCAGCACCCAGGAGTGACCCATGAGTGACCCTCTGCACCCAAAGGTGACCCATGGTCACCCAGCAGTGACCTCCAGCTCCCAAAGGTGACTCATAAGTGACCCAGCAGTGACCCCCTGGCACCCATGGGTGAACCCTTGGCACCCATGGGTGACCCAGCAGCGACCCATGAGTGACCTCAGCACCCATGGGTGACCCATGAGTGACCCCTGGCACCCAAAGATGATCCATGAGTGACCCCTGGCACCCATGGGTGACCCAGCAGTGACCCCTGGCACTCAAAGGTGACCCATGAGTGACCCATGAATGACCCCTGGTCACCCAGCAGTGACCCCTGGCACCCATGGGTGACCCAGCAGTGACTCATGAGTGACCCCCGGCACCCAGAGGTGC
Source organism: Muscicapa striata striata (assembly GCA_030060385.1). Taxonomy (NCBI): domain Eukaryota; kingdom Metazoa; phylum Chordata; class Aves; order Passeriformes; family Muscicapidae; genus Muscicapa; species Muscicapa striata. The sequence continues at coordinate 28,019 of JAREIS010000618.1, forward strand.
CACCCCCTCCCCAAAATGTCACCTTGAAGGCCTCGAAGATCCTCTTGAAGAAGACGAAGTTGGGGTCGTAGATCTCGGGCTCCTCGGTCACGTACTCGATCTCCACCTCGGGCGTGTCCCCGCCGCCATCGGGGTCCCCCCGCGCGGGGGGCGGGGCCGCCGGCCCCTCCCTGGCCACGCCCCGCCCCCGCTTCTTCTTCTTCCGGTTCCGGCGCTTCCGGTTCCGCTGGGAGGGGACAGCAGGGGACAGGGAGGGGACAGAGGAGGAACAAAAAGGGGACATTGAGGTGACCCCAAAGTGGCCCAAACCCCCCCCAGGGTTTGTCACCGAGAGAGGTGACAAAGGTGACAGCACAGTGACATCAGAGCAACCAAAGCCCCCCTCCCCAAATAAACCCATCCCAGACACCCCCAAAAAAAATTCTGGACCCCCCCAGGTGTCAGTTTTGGGGACGGGTGGCTGTCCCCACACTGTCCCCTCTCTGTCCCCTCCCTGTCCCCGCTGTCACCTCCTTTTTGGATGTCCCCGTCTCCTCCTCAGCCTCCTGAGGCCGATGCCGACGCCCTCAGCTCCGTCTCCATCTCGTCCTCAGCTGGGGGGACACGGGGGGTCAGGGGGTCCCCAATGTCACCTCCCACCCCTGGGTGTCACCTCCCACCCCTGGGTGTCATCCCCAGGGGACCAATCCCATTTCTTGAGGGATTTTAAGGAAGAGTTTGGGAGGGTGGGGGGCACCCGTGGGTGCTGGGGGGGCACTGGGGAGGTGACAATGACCCCGTGGGTGGCACAGGGAGGTGACAATGACCCCCCAGGTGACACAGGGAGGTGATAATGACCCACCCGAGACCCCCGGGGCCGTCAGCTCCTCCTGCCGGCTCTCCTTGAGCTGCAGGATCTTCTCCAGCGCCTGCGGGATCTTAGGGCCCAGCCCGGGCTCCTCGGCCTGGGGGGCGCGGGGAGCACCCCAAAATCAGAGACACCCCAAAATCAGAGAGAGAGACCCCCGGGGAGCACCCCAAAATCAGAGACACCCCAAAATCAGAGAGAGACCCGGGGAGCACCCCAAAATCAGAGAGAGACCCCCGGGGAGCACCCCAAAATCAGAGACACCCCAAAATCAGAGAGAGAGCCCCGGGGAACACCCCAAAATCAGAGAGACCCCGGGAGCACCCCAAAACCACAGAGAGAGACCCCCGGGAAGCACCCCAAAATCAGAGACACCCCAAAATCAGAGAGAGAGACCCCCGGGGAGCACCCCAAAATCAGACAGACCCCGCCAAAATCAGAGAGATCCTCATGACCCTCCCAAAACTGAGGAGACTCCCGGGACTGCCCCCAAAATAATCCCAGACCAAAGAACCTTCCCAGCCCCACAGAGACCCTCTCTGAGCCCCCAGCCCACAGAGACCCCCCCCCACAATAAAGGGACCCCAGACCCAGAAACTCCAGACTCAGAGACCCCAAAAGAGACCCCAGCCCCCCATAAACCCCCCAAACACAGACCCCAGCCCCACAGAGCCCCCTCCCCTCCCCCAGCCCCACTGAGCCCCCTCCCCAGCCCCTCCCCTCCCCCAGCCTCACCTCTCTGCTGTCGTCCCCGGGGGGCGGGGGGGGCCCGCGGGGCCGGGGGGCTCCCATGGCCAGGGGGGCTCCCATGGGGCTGCCTGGGGGACAGAGGGGACACTGAGGGGACACTGGGGGGACAGTGAGGGGACACTGGGGGACAGAAGCCACCCCGGGGTGTCCCCACCCCTCCAGGGTCCCCCCCCCCGGTACCTCGGGGGGTCAGGGGGGTCCGGGCGGCCTCGGGGGGGGCGCGGGGGGGGGGCGGGGTCAGCTTGGCCATTTCCTGCTGCCGCTCCTGCTCCAGCAGCACCGCGGCCTGCAGGGGGCAATTAGCAATTAACCAACTCATTAGCACTCCTCAGTCCATTAATCACACTGCATTGACATCCCTCCATCAATTAATCAACTCATTAGCATCCCTCAGTCCATTAATCACACTGCATTGGCATCCCTCAATCAATTAATCAACTCATTAGCATCCCTCAGTCCATTAATCACACTGCATTGGCATCCCTCGATCAATTAATCAACTCATTAGCATCCCTCAGTCCATTAATCACACTGCATTGGCATCCCTCAATCAATTAATCAACTTCTTTAGCATTCCTACATCAATTAATCGCATTAGCATCCCTCAATTACCAGAAACAGCAAATTAAAATAAACTCACCCGTTTCTGCTGCTCCAGCAGCTCCTGCTCCTTGGCCTTGTCCCCAAACGGGTGCTGGCCCTGGGGGGAGGGGGCACAGTCAGGACCCCCCAGCACCCAAGGGTGCCCCCCAAGGTGTCACCCATCCCCCCCAAAAATCCAAATCCCATCCAAAAAAATCACCCCACAGCCCCTGTGCCCCCTCCTGGTGAATCAAAGCCCCAAATCCCCCCAAAACCTCCCCAAATTCCCACTCCTGCACCCCCCACACACCCAAGGGTGCCCCCTCCCCAAATTTCCCCCCCCCCGGACCTGAGCCCACTCCTCCTGCAGCAGCAGGGACACCTTAACACCCCCAAACCCCAAAAAATTCCCTTTAACCCCCAAACCCACACCCCTGTGCCCCCCTCCCAAAACCTCCCAAAGCAGCAGCGCCTTTAACACCCCCTCCCCTAAAAATTTCCCCCGGACCTGGGCCCAGACCTCCTCCTGCAGCAGCAGCGCCGCCTTTAACACCCCCAAAACCCCCTAAAATCCACTTTAAACCCCCCTAAACCCCCCCCAAACCCCCACCCCCCACCCCCAAAACGCGCCCCCTCCCCAATTTCCCCCCGTCCCCGGACCTGGGCCCGCTCCTCCTGCAGCAGCAGCGCCGCCTGCTGCTGGGCCAGCGTCAGCCGCTCCTCCTCCGACATGGCCGCGGGGGGGGGCGGGGGCGGCACCGGGACCCCCCCCACGGGCCCCCCCAAACCGAAGCCCAGCCCCAGCCCCGGGGGGGGAGGGGGAGGCACCAGGGGGTGCTGCAGGGGCAGCGCTGGGGGCAGCTGGGGGGGGAAAAAAAAGGGGGGTTTGGGGTCGGGGGGGGCAGCTGGGACACCCCCACCCCAAAATGGAACAGTCCAACATGGAACAGCCCAAACACCCCGAAATTTAACATTCCAAAATTTGGGGGTTCTGGTGGGTCTTAAACCCCCTCCCACCCTAAAATGGAACATTCCAAAAGAGAACAGGCCAAACACCCCAAAATTTAACTCAAACCACCCCAAATTTGGGGGCTCTGGGGGGTTTTAACTCCCCCCCACCACCCCAAAATGGAACTGCCCAAACACCCCAAAATTTAACACTTCAATCACCCCAAATTTGGGGGCTCTGAGGGGTTTTAACTCCCCCCCACCACCCCAAAAATTAACAGCCCAAAATTTAACAACCAAATCACCCCAAAATGGAACAGTCCAACATGGAACATCCCAAACACCTCATAATTTCACAGCCAGAATTTGGGGGTTCTGAGGGGTTTTAACCCCCCCCACTCTAAAATGGAACAGCCCAAACACCCCAAAATTTAACACCCCAAACACTCCAAATTTGGGGGTTCTGAGGAGTTTTTAAAACCCCCCCCACCCCAAAATTAACACCCCAATCACCCCAAATTTGGGGGTTCTGAGGGGTTTTAAGCCTCCCATCACCCCAAAATAGAAACCCCCAAACACCCCAAAATTTAACATTCCAAATTTGGGGGTTCTGGTGGGGTTTAAACCCCCTCCATCCCAAAATGGAACATCCCAAACACCCCAAAATTTAAAACCACAAACACCTCAAATTTGGGAGCTCTGGTGGGTTTTAAACCCCCTCCCCTCCCCCCAAAAATTCAGACATTAGAAAGATTTTAAAACTCTGAGCCCCCCACCCCAAAATTAAAACCCCAAATCTGGGGGGGCTCTGAGGAGTTTTATATCCCCCACCCCAAAATTTGGGGGCTCTGAGGGGTCTTGACCCCCCCACCCCTCAAATCTGGGGAGTTCTGGGGGTGTCCCCCCCCCCAACCCAGACCCTGGGGGGGTTCCTGCCCCCCCTCCCCCACCCCAAAACCCCCCAAAATCTCACCTGGGGGGGCGGGGCCTTGTCCCCCTCCACAGGGCGGCTCAGCACGATCCCAGTCTGGGGGGAGGGGCAGAAATTGGGGGGTCCCCGTGAGCCCCCCCAGCTCGGAGGGGGTGAGGGGACCCCTCCCACCCCCAAAAAAATGGAATAAAACCCTGCTAAAATCACATTAAACCCCTTAAAATCACATTAAACCCACACAAAATCACGTTAATCTCCCTAAAAATCACAATAACCCCCCAAAAATCACATTAAATCTCCACAAAATCACATTAAACTACCCCAAAAATCCTATTAACCCACCAAAAACCACATTAAATCCGAAAAAAATCTTATTAAACCTTCACAAAACCACATTAAACCCCTGAAAATCATATGAACCCCCCAAAAAATTATTCTAACCCACTAAAAATCACATTAAGCCCTCCCAAAAATCACATTAAATCCTCTGAAAAATCGCATTAAACTCCTCAAAAAATCCTATTAACCCCCAAAAAACTTCATTAATCCCCTCAAAATCACTTTAATCCCCCTAAAATCACATTAACACCCCAAAAATCCCGTTAAGTCCCCAAAAAATCACATTACACCCCCTCAAAAATCATATTAAACTCCCCCAAAATCATATTAAATCCCAAAAAATCGCATTAATCCCCCAAAATCACATTAACTCCCCAAAAGGGACACGAGGATGGGGGAAGATTTTGGGGGTCCCTGGTTTTGGGGGTCTCACCTGCAGGGTGTAGGCCTGGAGCCGCTCCACCAGCTCCTCACGGGTCCCTGGGGGTACAGGGGGGTCAGGGACCCCCAAATTCTGCCCCACAACCCCCAAATCCCCCCAAAATTCCTCCAGCACCCACCAACCCACAAAACTTTTTGGAACCCCAAAAATTCCCCCCTGGGATCCCCAAATAATCCCCTCCCAAAACTCCCCCAGGAACCCTTGAGCCCCCTCCGGACTCACAAACACCCCCAGGGAACCCCAAAAATCCCCCAATTCACTCAGGTGACCCCGAAACCCCCAAATTTCCCCCCTTTCCCCTCAGATCAACCCTGAAGTGACCCCAAAAATCCCAAGACCCCCCAATTTCCCCTCTGACCCCTCACATCTCCCCCCACTCCCCTCAGGTGACCGAAACGCCCAAATTTCCCCCCAAAATCCCCTCAGATCTCCCCAAATCCCCTCACGCGACCCCGAACCCCCAAAATCCCCTCAGATTTCCCCAAATCCCCTCAGGTGACCCCGAACCCCCAAAATCCCCTCAGATCTCCCCCAGATCCCCTCAGGTGACCCCGAGTCCCCCAAAATCCCCTCAGATCTCCCCCAGATCCCCTCAGGTGACCCCGAGTCCCCCAAAATCCCCTCAGATCTCCCCAAATCCCCTCAAGTGACCCCGAACCCCCCAAAATCCCCTCAGATCTCCCCCAGATCCCCTCAGGCGACCCCGAACCCCCCAAAATCCCCTCAGATCTCCCCCAAATCCCCTCAGGCGACCCCGAACTCCCCTCAGTTTCCCGCCCACCCTCACGTTTTGCCCCCGGTCTCCGCACCCTGCGCGGGGGCTCCGATGCCGGCGAGCGTGGCCTGGAGCTCGGGGTGGGCCCAGCCCGCGTAGGGCGAGCGCTCCGGGGCGCGGGGGTCCCTGAGGGCTCCCCGGGGCCGCCCCGGCCGCTCCCGCTCCCGCCACCGCCTCCGCGCGCTCCGCCGCCATCTTGGCCCCGCCGCCACCGCCGCCACCGTGCGCGCAGTGGCCAATCAGAGAGCGCGGCGGCGCGGTGTGCGTGATGACGTCACGGCGTAAAGGGGTCGGGGCCTGCGCGGCCCTCAGGGATACCTGAGAGCGTGGTGACGTCACAGCGTTTTGGTGACGTAACTGAAACGCTGAGATGTTGGTGACGTAAGCGTTATCATAGTGGCGTCACGTGACGCCACGTTAGCATGGTCCCGCCCACCCCACTGCTCGCTACACCTCGGCCCCAAGTTCTCATTTGCATAGCTCCGCCCACAACTCGCGCACGTATTCGCGCTTATTTGCAGGGCCCCGCCCCAAATCGGCGCTCGTTTGCGTGAGCCCGCTCGTGACCCTTCCCCTCATTTGCATAACCGCGCTCATTCTGCAGGGGAAAGTCCCGCCCTTCCCTCTGGCCCCGCCCCCAAACGCGGCCATTCATTCTGACGAGCGTTGTTTACTTTAGGCCACGCCCACCTCGCTTTGCGCTCGGCCCCGCCCCATTCTCACATCTGGTGGGCGTGGCCTCTTCCGCTCCCGCCTTCCTTTTTCCGGAAGTGACGTCGCCGTCGCCTCCGCGCCACCCGGAAGTGCCGGTTCAGGTGAGCGCGCTCCGCGCGGTGGGGGCGGGGCCGGGGGGATCCCGTGGGGGGATCCCGGATCCCCTCCCCCCCCATCCCCTCCCCCACCCCCGGGGGTCCCTGACCCCCCCCCGTGTCCCCCCCAGCCCCGCGATGTCGCGCGCCACGAAGCGGAAGCACGTGGTGCAGCAGCTGCTGGAGGAGCGCGTGCAGCCCGGGGAGGGGCAGAGCGTGGTCAGGGTGAGAGCGGGGGGACACGGGGACACTGGGGACACGGGGACATTGGGGACACTGGGACAGCAATGGGGACACGGGGACATTGGGGACATTGGGACAGCAATGGGAACACGGGGACATTGGGACAGCACTGAGGACACGGGAACATTGGGGACACGGGGACAGCATTGGGGACACAAGAGGCACCGGGGACATCAATGGGGACACTGGGGACAGCCCTGGGGACATTGGGGACAGCAATGGGGACACTGGGACAGCCCTGGGGACATTGGGGACAGCAGTGGGGACACTGGGACACATTGGGGATGTTTGGGACTTTGGGGACACTGAGGGGACACGGGGACAAAGCTCTGGGGGCAGCGGGACAGCAAAGGGACAGAGGTGACAAGGGGACATGGAGAGGTGGCCCTGGGGACAGCGAGACTTGGGAGGGGAGGGGACACAAGGGAGGGGACAGTGACAGTGCCAGTGCCGCTGCTGGGGGTGTCCCCAGCTCTGGGGGGCAGAGGGGACACGGAGGGACACAAGGGGACACTGAGGGACAGCTGTGCCAGCTGTGCGTGTCCCCGCAGGTGTTGGGGACACTGAGGGACACAAGGGGACAGCTGTGCCAGCTGTGCGTGTCCCCGCAGGTGTTGGGGACACCGGGGAACAACCTGCACGAGGTGGAGACGGCGGAGGGGACGCGGTTCCTGGCCAGCATGCCCCCGCGCTTCCGGCGCCACATCTGGATCAAGAGAGGTGACACCCGCACCCGCACTGTGTCACTGTCACTGTGTCACTGTCACCTGTCACTGTGTCATTGTCACTGTGTCACCGTGTCACTGTGTCACTGTGTCACCTTGTCACTGTCACCTGTCACTGTGTCACTGTGTCACTGCCACTGTGTCAATTGTCACCGTGTCACTGTCACCCTGTCACTGTGTTATTATCACTGTCATTGTTATTGAGTCACTGTCACTGTGCCACTGTCGCTGTGTCACCGTGTCGCTGTCACAATGTCATTGTGTCGCTGTGTTTTTGTCACCTTGTCACTGTCACCATGTCACCATGCCATTATCACTGTGTCACCCGGACACTCTCCTGGGGCATTGTCCTTTGTCCTTGTCACCCTGGCACTGCCACCACTGTCTTGTCACCCAGTTATTGCCACCAAGGTGGTGCCACCAGGCCATTGTCACTGGGCCATTGTCACTCTGCCCTCCCCCTCCTGTCCCCCTGGGTGTCCCCTGGTTGTCCCCCCATGTCCCCCTGGGTGTCCCCTGGGTGATCCCCGTTGACCCCCCCATGTCCCTCCTGTGTCCCCATGTCCCCCTGTGACCCCTGGGTGACCCCTGCTGACCCCCATGTCCCTTCTGTGTCCCCCTGGGTGACACCCCTGGGTGACCCGTTCCCCTCCTGTGTCCCCTTGAGTGACACCCCTGGGTGACCCCCGTGTCCCCCCTGTGTCCCCCGTGTCCCCCTGGGTGACCCCCGTGTCCCCCCCGTGTCCCCCCAGGCGATTTCCTGCTGGTGGATCCCATCCAGGAGGGCTCCAAGGTCAAAGCCGAGATTTCCCTGGTGCTGCTCCCGCCCCACGTGCGCTCGCTGCAGCGCCAGGGGCTCTGGTAGGGCCCCAAAACCCCCAAAACACCCCAAAACACCCCAAAACACCCCGAAATACCCCCAAAACCGCCCAAAACACCCCAAAAGCACCCCGAAATACCCCAAAAACCGCCTAAAAAACCCCAAAACCACCCCAAAACACCCCAAAAACACCCTGAAATACTCCAAAACCCCCCCAAAACACCCCAAAAGCACCCCGAAATACCCCAAAACCGCCCCAAAACACCCCAAAAAAACCCAAAACCACCCAAAAATACCCAAAACACTCCAAAAACACCCCTAAATACCCCCAAATATACCCCAAAACCATCCCTAAATACCCAAAAACCACCCAAAAATACCCAAAACGCCCCAAAAATACCCCTAAATACCCCCAAAACCATCCCAAAACACCCCAAAACCACCCAAATATACCCCAAAACCATCCATAAATACCCCTAAACCACCCAAAACCACCCAAAATATCCCAAAAACACCCCGAAATACCCCCAAACCACCCCAAAATACCCCCAAAATATCCCCATATATCTCCAAAACCACCCAAAACCCCTGAAAATACCCCAAAACCCACCCAAAAACCCCAAACCACCCCAAAATACAAAAAAAAAATCCCAAAACTGCCCTAAAATACCCCCCCAAATACCCCAAACCCACAAAAATACCCCAAAACACCCCAAAATACCAACCCCCACCCCAAAATACCCAAAACCACCCCAAAAACACCCCAAAATATCCCCCCCCCCCAAAAAAAAACCAAAAAAAAAAACCTGAAACTGCCCCAAAATACCCCAAAACCCCCCGAAATTCCCCCTGGGCTCTGGTGGGACCCCCCCCAAAAACCCCCCACCCCAAAATCCCCCCCAGTGACCGCCCCTCCCCCCCCAGGCCCGAGGCCTTCGCGCCCCTGGAGAGGAAAAACCGGGAGGGGTGAGTGGGGGAGGGGCAAAATTTTGGGGGGGGTTGGGAGGGCAATAAAAATGGGGGGCAATAAAATGGGGGTGTTATAATGGGAGGCAATTAAATGGGGGGTAATTAAATGGGGGAAATAATGGGGTAATTAAATGGGGGCAAATTGGGGGGGCAATAAAATGGGGGGGTAAAAATGGGGGGGACTATAAGGGGGGGAAATTGGGGGGAGTAAAATGGGGAGGTGATAATGGGGGCAATAATGGGGGGTAATTAAATGGGGGGTAATTAAGTGGGGGTAAATTGGGGGGCAATTAAATGGGGAAAATTAAATGGGGGTGATTAAGGGGGGCAATAAAATGGGGGGGCAGTAATGGGGGGTAATTAAATGGGGGGCAAATTTGGGGGGGCAGCAAAGTGGGGGTTAATGGGGGCAGGAATTGTTAATTAGGGGTGTTAATTAATTTGGGATTGGTAATGGGGGTAATAATAGGGGATTAATTGGGGGTAATAACAGGGTGTTAATTAATTGGGGATTGGTAATGGGGTGACACATTGGGGACACTGGGGACACTTGGGTGACATTGGGGACACTGTGTGACACACTGGGGACATGGTGACACATTTGGGGACACGCTGGGGACACATCTGGGGACATGGTGGCTCATGGGAGACACGGGGACACATTGGGGACACATTTAGTGACACATTTGAGGACACTGACACATTTGGGGACACTTTGGTGACATTGGGGACACACTGGGGATATTGTGACACATTTGGGGACACATTTAGTGACGCATTGGGGACACATTTGGGGACACTGTGGCACTTTAGGGACACATTTGGGGAGTGACGACCCCGGGGGCCTCTTTGTCAACACCAACCGGGGGGGGACCCCTGGGGACACCGAGGACAGCGATGGGGACACCGATGGGGACAGCGAGGACAGCGATGGGGACAATGATGGTGACAGCGATGGTGACACCAAGGACAGCCATGGTGACAGCGATGGTGACAGCCATGGTGACAGCGATGGTGACAGTGGGGACAGCCAGCGCCACACAAAGGACACCCCGGGTGACACCACGAGGACCAAGGACAATGGGGACAGCGGGGACAGGGGGGACAGGGGACACAGGGACAGTCCCCAATAAAGGGCGCTGGTGGCACTGGGGACAGCGGTGGCTCTGTGTGTCCCCTCCCCTCCCCCCAGTGACAGGGGTGACAGGGGTGACACAAAGGTGACACAAAGGTGACACAAAGGCCTTTGTTTATCCAGAGGCGTTTATTGTCCCCGGGGGGGGAGGGGACAGGGCTGTCCCAGAGAGCCCCAAAAGTGTCCCCAGGGGGTCCCAAAAGTGTCCCCAGGATTCCAGGGGTGTCCCAAAAAGTCCCCAAAGTGTCCCCAGGTGTCCCCATGCCCCTCACTTGGTGATGGTGTTCCTGGAAAGGAAACGGGACAGGTCAGAGTCCCAGAGCTCCCAGTTCATCCCAGTCCCTCCCAGTTGGTCCCAGTCCCCTCCCAGTCCCTCCCAGTCCATCCCAATCCCCTCCCCAGTATCCCCAGTCTCATCTTCTTCAGCAGCTGCACCCCAAAAACGGGACAGGGGGGACCCCAAATCAGGGGGACCCCAAAAACCTCGGGAATCCCCCCAAAAAAACCTCGGGAATCCCCCCAAAAAAACCTCGGGAATCCCCCCCAAAAAAACCTCGGGAATCCCCCCAAAAAAACCTCGGGAATCCCCCCAAAAACCTCGGGAATCCCCCCAAAAACCTCAGGGGGTGTCAATCCCCCAAAAAAACCTCAGGAATCCCCAAAAACCTCAGGAATCCCCAAAAACCTCGGGGAATCCCCCAAAAAACCTCAGGAATCCCCCAAAAACCTCGGGAATCCCCTCAAAAACCTCGGGAATCCCCCAAAAACCTCGGGAATCCCCCCCAAAAATCTCAGGAGTCCCCCCAAAAAACCCCAGAGAATTCCCAAAATCCCAAAGGAAAACCTCCTCATTTCAGGGAACACTGGGGTGTCACTGGAGCTCATCTTCTTCAGCAGCTGCACCCCAAAAACCCCAAAAAAATCCCCCAAATCCCCCCCAAAATCCCCCAAAAATCCCCCTGAAAATCCCCGAAATCCTCCAAAAATCCCCCCAAACCCCCCCAAATTCCCCCCAGCTCCCCCTCCCCCCCTCACCGCCTCCTCATCCAGTTTCTTCATCCTCCGCTCCGTCTTCATCTTCCCCGAGCCCTTCCCGTGGAAACGGTGCGAGAGCTGCCGGAACGCCTGGGGACAGTGGGGACACTGAGGGGACACTGAGGGGACATTGGGGACAGGGACAGCAAGGGGACATTGGGGACAGTGAGGGGACACTGGGGACAGTGAGGGGACATTGGGGACAGTGGGGACACTGAGGGGACATTGGGGACACTGAGGGGACACTGGGGACACTGAGGGGACATTGGGGACAGTGGGGACACTGAGGGGACATTGGGGACAGGGACAGCAAGGGGACATTGGGGACAGTGAGGGGACAGGGACAGTGAGGGGACACTGGGGACATTGGGGACACTGAGGGGACATTGGGGACAGTGGGGACACTGAGGGGACATTGGGGACAGGGACAGCAAGGGGACATTGGGAACATTGAGGGGACACTGGGGACAGTGAGGGGACATCAGTGGGGACAGCACTGGGGACAGGGACAGGGGGGACAGCATTGGGGACAGGGGGGACAGTATTGGGGACATCACTGGGGACATTGGGAGACAGTGGGGACCTGATTGGGGACAGTGGGGACATAAGAGAGGACATTGGGGACATCACTGAGGACAGCACTGGGGGACAGGGGACGTTTGGGAGAGCATTGGGGACAGTGGGGACACCAGGGGGTTTTGGGAACACTGTGGGGACATTTTGGAGACATTTTGGAGGGTCTTGGGGTCAGCATCTCTTTGGGGGTTTGGGGGTCACTGGGGGGACATTTTGGGGATATTTTGGGGAGGTTTTGGGGTCACTGTGGGTTTGGGGTCACTGTGGGGGGGGTTTGGGGATATTTTTGGGAGGTTTTGGGGGGGTTCTGGGGCCGTTTTGGGGTCCCACCTCCTTGGGAGTTTGGGGGTCACTGTGGGGACATTTTGGGGACATTTTGGGGAGGTTTTGGGGGGGTTCTGGGGCCGTTTTGGGGTCCCACCTCCTTGGGGGTTTGGGGGTCACTGTGGGGACATTTTGGGGAGGTTTTGGGGGGGTTCTGGGGCTGTTTTGGGGTCCCACCTCCTTGGGCGTGAGCTTGCGGCCGGTCTCGTCCACGTACTCGATCTTGACGTCGGGTCTGTATCCCTCCTTCTCCTTGAAATCCTGCGTGAAACCCCGGAACTCCTCCCGCCGGCTGTACTTGTCATCGATGGCCCTGGGGACATTGGGGACATTGGGGACATCATTGGGGACAGCAATGGGAACTGCTCCCGCCGGCTGTACTTGTCATCGATGGCCCTGGGGACATTGGGGACATTGGGGACATTGGGGACATCATTGGGGACAGCAATGGGAACTGCTCCCGCCGGCTGTACTTGTCATCGATGGCCCTGGGGACATTGGGGACATTGGGGACATCATTGGGGACATTGGGAACTCCTCCCGCCGGCTGTACTTGTCATCGATGGCCCTGGGGACATTGGGGACACATTGGGGACATCATTGGGGACATCACTGGGGACACATTGGGCTGACTTGTCATCGATGGCCCTGGGGACATTGGGGACATTGGGGACATCATTGGGGACAGCAATGGGAACTGCTCCCGCCGGCTGTACTTGTCATCGATGGCCCTGGGGACATTGGGGACATTGGGGACACATTGGGGACATTGGGGACATCATTGGGGACAGCAATGGGAACTGCTCCCGCCGGCTGTACTTGTCATCGATGGCCCTGGGGACATTGGGGACACATTGGGGACATTGGGGACATCATTGGGGACAGCAATGGGAACTGCTCCCGCCGGCTGTACTTGTCATCGATGGCCCTGGGGACATTGGGGACATTGGGGACACATTGGGGACATTGGGGACATCATTGGGGACAGCAATGGGAAAGGTGACACCATGGGACACTTGGGGACACTGGGGAACAGGTGACACTGAGGTGACACATGCACTGAGGTGACACTGAGGGACATAGGGACAGCAGGGACATACAGGGGACTACATTGTGATGCATGAGGACAGGCAGGGACACAGGATGGAGATTATGGGTGACACTGAGGTGACACTGGGGACACTCAGGTGACACTGAGGTGACACTGGGGACACTGAGGTGACACTGAGGTGACACTGAGGTGACACAGGGGACACTCACATCTTGTCCTCGATGCAGTACACGGCCGAGGGCAGGGATGAAGGATGGAGGTTTATGGGGGTGACACTGAGGTGACACTGGGTCCACAGCCCTGAGGTGACACTGGGGACACTCAGGTGACACAGGTGACACTGAGGGACACAGGGACACCATCTTGTCCTCGATGCAGAACGCCAGAGCAGGGATGTCGCTCACCAACAGGCACCTTCCACGGGTTCCAACAGCCCTGGGGACAGGCAAATCTCACTAAAATTTCCACCAAATTTCCCCCAAATTCCACTGGAATGACCCCAAATCCCCCAGATTTCCCCCAAATCCCCCCAAATTTCCCCCAAATCCCCCGAATTTCCCCCAAATCCCCCAAATTTTCCCCAAATTCCCCATCCCCACCTTTGTTCTGGCAGAGCAGCAGCGCTGCCGCCAGCCCCCGGTTCACGATGGGCTCCTCGTCCAGGATCGTGGTGGACGAGGCTGAAAACTGGAAAAGGGGAGAATTGGGGGGGTCAGGGGGGCACCCCAAATTCGGGGAACCCTAAAAAACCCCCCCAGGGACCCTCAAGGGGGAATCTGAGGGGTTGGGTTTGGGGTGAGGCTGTTTTGGGGTGACTCTTTTATGAGGTCCCCCAATTTTAGGGGCTCATTTTTGGGGTCTCCCCTGTTTTAGGGGCTCATTTTTGGGGTTTCTCTTTTTTTTTTGGGGGTGTCCATCTCTGGTTCCCTGATTTTGGGGTTTCTCCCCTTTTTGGGGTCCCTCACTTATGAGATTTCCTCATTTTGGAATCCATTTTTAGGGTTTCCATTCTGACCCCAAATCTTAAGGTCCCTGCTATTTTTTGGGGTCCCTCACCCCATTCTTGGGGTTCCCAGCCCTAATTTTGGGTCCCAAACCTCATTTTTCAGGTCACTGACCCCATTTTTGGGCTGTTTTTCCCCATTTTTGTCTTTCCCCAGTCTATTTTTGGGGTGTTTCCCCCTATTTTTAGGGTGTTCCCCCCCCATTTTTGGGGTCCAAAACTCCATTTTTGAAGCCCCCCACCCCATTTTTGGGGTCCCCTGCCCCATTTTCGGGGTCCCCCACCCCATTTTTGAGGTCCTCCAGCCCATTTTTGGGGTCCCCCAGCCCATTTTCAGGGTGCCCCACTCCATTTTCGGGGTCCCTCAGCCGATTTTTGTGGTGCCCCCCGCCCCCCATTTTTGGGATTCCAAACCTCATTTTAAAGCCCCCCCATCCCATTTTCGGGGTCCCCCGTCCCGTTTCCGGGGTCCCCCCCCGTTTTTGGGGTGTCTCACGTCCTGGTGCTGCCTCTCCTCAGCCAGGTTGACGCTGCTCCACCCCACGTTCTCCTCCCCCTCCGAGTCGGGGGGTTCCGGGGGGGACGGGGGGCGCCCGGAGCGCTCCAGGGCCTGGGGACACCAAAGGGACATTGGGGACACCAACGGGACAGTGGGGACACCAACGGGACAGTGGGGACACCACAGGGACAATGGGGACACCACAGGGACAATGGGGACATTGGGGACATTGGGGACAGCACAGAGACAATGGGGACACCACAGGGACATTGGGGACACCAACGGGGCAGTGGGGACACCAACGGGACAGTGGGGACACCAAAGGGACAGTGGGGACACCAAAGGGACATTGGGGAAAGCACAGGGACATTGGGGACACAAACGGGACAGTGGGGACACCACAAGGACATTGGGGACATTGGGGACACCACAGGGACATTGGGAACACCAACAGGACAGTGGGGACACCAACGGGACAGTGGAGACAGCAAAGGGACATTGGGGACACCACAGGGACAGGGGGGACATTGGGGACACCAAAGGAACAGTGGGGACACCACAGGGACAGTGGGGACAAATCCCCAAAACTCCCCCAAAATGGCCCCAAAACTGCCCCAAATCCCCCCAAAAACTGCCCCAAAATCCCCCCAAACCCCCCCAAAATTCCCCATAAACGCCCCCAAACCCGCCCTGCTCTGACCATGAGCTCGTCGTGCTCGGGCCGCTTCCTGGCCATGCCATAAGTTGGGATCCTGACCCCAAAACTGCCCCAAAATCCCAAAACTCCCCAAATTGCCCCAAACTGCCCCTAAAATCCCCAGAACTGCCCCAAAACTGCCTCAAATCCCCCAAAATCCGCCCAAACCCCCCAAATCCCAAATTGCTCTGACCATGAGCTCGTCGTGCTCGGGCCGGTTCCCGGCCATGCCGTAGGTCGGGATCCTGACCCCAAAACTGCCCCAAAACTTTCCCAAATCCCCACAAAAATCCCCCAAAAAATCCCAAAAACAGCCCCAAATCCCCCCAAATCCCAAAAACTTCCCCAAAATGGCCCCAAAACAGGCCTGAAACAGCCCCAAAACTGCCCCAAATCCCCCCAAAACAGCCCCAAATCCCCCCAAAACAGCCCCAAATCCCCCCAAAACTGCCCCAAATCCCCCCCAAAATCCCCCAAAAATCCCCAAAACTGCCCCAAATCCCCCCAAAACTGCCCCAAATCCCCCCCAAAACTGCCCCAAATCCCCCCAAAATCCCCCCCCCCAAACCCCCTCCCACTGACCATGAGCTCGTCGTGCTCGGGCCGGTTCCCGGCCATGCCGTAGGTCGGGATCTCCCCCAGGGTCCGGCAGAATTCCGAGGTCGCGTTGAAGACGATGCTGCCCCCTCCCCCCCCCCGCCGCCCCTCCCCCGCGGCTCCGCCCCCGCGGCTCCGCCCCCGGAGCCCCCCCGCAGCAGCTCCAGCACCTGCAAAACAAGGGGAACCCCAAATTTGGGGTCAGTTCAGGGGTTTGGGGTTTTTTTTTTTCATTTTTTTGGGGTTATTTCTTCTATAGAATACATGGAAGCCAAGGGTTGGTTCCTTGGGGTTATTCCCCAGTTTTGGGGTTATTTCTCCATTTTTTGGGGTTATTTCTCCATTTTTGGGGTTCTCATTTTGGGGTAATTATCCTGTTTACAGAGTTATATCCCCGTTTTTGGGGTTATTTCTCCGTTTTTTGGGGGTTATTTCTCCATTTTTGGGGGGTTGTTTCTCCAGTTTTGGGGTTATTTCTCTCATTTTGGGGTCACTCTCCTGTTTTCAGGGTTATTTCCCCATTTTGGGGGTTATTTCCCAGTTTTTGGGGTTATTTCTCTCATTTTGGGGTCACTCTCCTGTTTTCAAGGTTATTTCCCCATTTTGGGGGTTATTTCCCAGTTTTTGGGGTTATTTCTCCAGTTTTTGGGGTTATTTCTCCATTTTTGGGGCCATTCCCCTGGTTTTGAGGTTGTTCCCTCATTTCTGGTGTTATTTCCTTGGTTTGGAGGGTGTTTATCCAATTTTGGGGGTTATTTTCCCATTTTTGGGGGTTTTGGGGTTGGGGATTTGGGGTGTCACGTGGGATTTTAGGGGTCCTACAGGGCAGATTTTGGGGGATTTGATGGTGTCAATCAAAGGGAATTTTGGGGGTCCTACAGTCCAAATTTTAGGGGATTTTGGGGGTCCTACAGGGCAGATTTTGGGGGTGCCCACGGGAGGAATTTTGGGGTTGCTGCATGTGGTGAGTTTTGGGATCCTAAGAGAGATTTTAGGGGCACGACAAGAGGATTTTTGGGAGTTTTTTGGGGTGCTGAGTAGGAGTTTTTTGAGGTGCTGTGGAGCAGATTTTGGGGTGCTGTAGAGGAGATTTTGGGGTGTTGTAGGGAGAATTTGTGAGTGCTGGGTGGGAGTTTTTTGGGGTGATGTGAAGAGAATTTTGGGGCGCTGTGGGGAGGGGATTTTGGGGTGCTGGGTGGGACATTTTGGGGTGTTGGGTGGGAGTTTTTTGGGGTACTGAGTGAGATGTTTTGGGGTGCTGGGTTGGAGTTTTTTGGAGTGCTGAGTGAGGGAATTTTGGGGTGCTGTGGAGAAGTTTTTGGGGTGCTGAGTGGGATGTTTTGGGGTGCCCTGGGAGGGATTTTGGGGTGCTTTGGGGAATATTTTGGGGTGTTAAGTGGGGGAATTTTGGGGTGCTGAGTGGGGGGATTTTAGGGCGCTCAGTGGGATGTTTTGGAGTGCTCAGTGGGAAGAGGATTTTGGGGTGCTGAGGGAATTTTGGGGTGCTGAGTGAGATGTTTTGGGGTGCTGAGTGGGGGGATTTTGGGGTGCTGTGGGAAGAGGATTTTGGGGTGCTGAGTGGGATGTTTTGGGGTGCCCTGGGGGGATTTTGGGGTGCTGAGTGGGGGGATTTTGGGGTGCTGAGTGGGATGTTTTGGGGTGTCCTGGGGGGGATTTTGGGGTGCTGAGTGGGGGGAATTTTGGGGTGCTGTGGGAAGAGGATTTTGGGGTGCTGAGTGGGATGTTTTGGGGTGTCCTGGGGGGGATTTTGGGGTGCTGAGTGGGATGTTTTGGGGTGCTGTGGGAAGAGGATTTTGGGGTGCTGAGTGGGATGTTTTGGGGTGCCCTGGGGGGGATTTTGGGGTGCCCTGGGGGGATTTTGGGGTCTCACCTTCTCCCCCCCTCCCTCGCGCAGCTCCCGCAGCTGCCGCAGGCGCCGGCCCCGCTCCAGCTGCTGCTGCAGCTCCTGCTCAGCCTCGTCCTCCTCCAGGGCTGGGGGGGTCCCTGGGGGGGCTGCTTCGTCTGGGGGCAAATCAGGGTCAGGGGTACCCCAAAATCCCATTTACACCCCAAAATTCCATTTATACCCCAAAAAATCCCATTGAACTCCACCAAAATCCCCTAAAATCACCCCAAAAATCCCCTCAAGTTTCTGCTCAGCCTCGTCCTCCTCCAGGGCTGGGGGGGTCCCTGGGGGGGCTGCTTTGTCTGGGGGGGCACAGCAGGGTCAGGGGCACCCCAAAATCCCATTTACACCCCAAAATTCCATTAACATCCCAAAAAAATCCCCCCTGAAAACCCAAAAATCTCCTAAAATCCCCCCCCCACCATCACTGCTGATGTCCATGTCCCCCCAAAATCCCCCAAACCCCCCAAAATCCCCCCAAACCATCACTGCTGATGTCCATGTCCCCCCAAAACCCCCAAAACCCCCCAAACCCCCCAAACCCCCCCCACCATCGCTGCTGATGTCCATGTTCTCTGTCCGGGTGTCGTCCGAGGGCAGGGGGGTCTCGGGGGGGTTCTGGGGGGGCCCCTCAGGGGATTTGGGGCCGTTCTCGGGGTCCCCCCCGGGCCCCCCCTCATCCTCCTGCGGCCGCCGGCCCCGGCCCCGAGACCTGGGGGGATTTTGGGGGGATTTTGGGGGGAGTTTAGGGGGATTTGGGGGATTGAACCCCAAATACGACACCCAGGATCCCCCTCCAGGTGACCCTGGGACCCCTCCCCAAATCCCTGCCAGGACCCCCCAAATCCTCCCCAAATTCCCCCAAACCCACCCCCAAATCCCCTCCAAATCCCCCCAGAACCCCCCAAATCCCCTCAAGACCCCCCAAATCCCCCCCAAATTTCCCCCAGGACCCCCAAACCCCCCAAATCCTCCTCAAGACTCCCCAGATCCCCCTAGGACCCCCCAAATCTCCCCCAACATCCCCCCAAATCCCCTCAGGACCCCCCAAATCCCCCTCAGGAACCCCCAAATCTCCCCAGGACCCCCAAATCCCCTCAGGACCCCCAAATCCCGCCCAGGACCCCCAAATCCCCCAGGACCCCCAAATTCCCTCAGGACCCCCAAATCCCTCCAGGACCCCCAGATCCCCCCCAGGACCCCCCAGATGTCCCCCAGCCCCACCTGGAGCCGAAGTCCCCCTGGGTGTCCCCGGGGGCCGTGGCCAGCAGGTCGTCGGCTCTCAGCGGCTTCTCCTTCCTGCGCAGCCGCCGCACCCGGCGCCGCGGCCTGCGGAACGTCACGGCCTGGGGGACCCCGAAACTCAGCAGGGGCACCCCGAAACTCAGCAGGGGCACCCCCGAAACTCAGCAGGGGCACCCGAAACTGAGCCAGGGGCACCCCGAAACTGAGCCCAGAGACCCCGAAACTGAGCCCAGAGCCACACCTGGCACCCCAAAACTGAGCAGGGGCACCCCGAAACTGAGCCCAGAGCCACACCTGGCACCCCGAAACTCAGCAGGGGCACCCCGAAACTGAGCCCAGAGCCAAACCAGGGACCCCGAAACTGAGCCCGGGACCCCGAAACTGAGCCTGGGACCCCGAAACTGATCAGGGGCACCCCGAAACTGAGCCTGGGACCCCGAAACTGAGCAGGGGCACCCCGAAACTGAGCAGGGGCACCCCGAAACTCAGCAGGGGCACCCCGAAACTGAGCCTGGAACCCCGAAACTGAGCTAGGGGCACCTCGAAACTGAGCCTGGGACCCCGAAACTCAGCCTGGGCACCCCGAAACTGAGCCCAGGGACCCCGAAACTGAGCCAGGGGCACCTCGAAACTGAGCCTGGGACCCCGAAACTCAGCCTGGGCACCCCGAAACTGAGCCCAGGGACCCCGAAACTGAGCCAGGGGCACCTCGAAACTGAGCCAGGGGCACCCCGAAACTGAGCCCAGGGACCCCGAAACTGAGCCAGGGGCACCTCGAAACTGAGCCAGGGGCACCTCGAAACTGAGCCCGGGCACCCCGAAACTGAGCCTGGGGACCCCGAAACTGAGCAGGGGCACCCCGAAACTGAGCCTGGGCACCCCGAAACTGAGCAGGGGCACCCTGAAACTGAGCCTGGGCACCCCGAAACTCAGCAGGGGCACCCCGAAACTGAGCCTGGGCACCCCGAAACTGAGCAGGGGCACCCGAAACTGAGCCCAGAGCCACACCTGGGACCTCGAAACTGAGCCTGGGCACCCCAAAACTGAGCCAGGGGACCCCGAAACTGAGCACAGAGCCACCCCGGGGACCCCGAAACTGAGCCAGGGGACCCCAAAACTGAGCCCAGGGACCCCAAAACTGAGCTTGGGCACCCCGAAACTGAGCCCTGGGACCCCGAAACTGAGTCCAAATCCAAACCAGGGGCCCCCAAAACTGAGCCTGGGACCCTGAAACTGAGCCCAGGGCCACCCCGGGGATTCCAAATCCACCCCAGGATTCCAAAACTGACCCCAAATCCACCCCAGGGACCCCAAAGTGACGCCAAATCCACCCCAGGGACCCCAAATCCACCCCAGGGACCCCGAATTGCCCCCAAAATCTCTCCCACTGACCCCAAGTGACCCCCCCTGCCCCCCCCGCCCCTCCCCCCTCACCATCTCCTCGGGGCTCAGGTACTCCTGGGCCAGGCGGGGGAGGGGCAGCTCCAGGCTCTGGGGGGCGGGGCCGGGCGGGGGGAGGGGCCCGGGCCGGGGGTCCCCCCCCGCGTCCTGGGTGCCCCCCGGGCCCAGGCGGAAGGAGGGGCGGGGGGCGGGGTCGTCGTACTGGGGCAGCAGCGACGGCGCCTGCGGGGCCTGCGGGGAGACGGCGTCGTGATATATCGCGATAGGGACCGGCATGTCGCGATACGGACCGGTATATCGCGATACGGACCAATACATATCGCGATACGGACTGGTATACCACGATACAGACCAGTATATCACGATATGGAGTGATACAGACCAACATATCGCAATATGGACCGATATATCACGATCTCGACCGATACGTCGCAATATGGACCGACGTGTCGCGATATGTTGTGATATATCGCAGTGACAGGCTAGGGTAGCCCCAGGCAGCGTCGGTATGTTGTGCTATGTCGCGATGTGTCGCGATAACAGGCTATGGTAACCCTGATAGGTGTCGGTATGTCGCGATATGTCGCAGTAACGCGCTGGGATAGCCCCAGTCAGTGTCGGTGTGTCGCGCCCTGTCGCGATATGTCGCAGCAATAACGGGATTTGGTAGCCCTGGTAGATGCCGATATGTCGTGATATGTCGCAATATGTCGCAGCAATAACGGGCTGTGGCAGCCCCAATCAGTGCCGGTATGTTGCAATATGTCGCGATGTGTTGCAATAACGGGCTATGGCAGCCCCCGGTAGGTGCCGCCATGTCACGATGTGTCGCGATATGTCGCAACAATAACAGGCTGTGGCAGCCCCAATGAGTGTTGGTATGTCGTGATATGTCACGGTATGTCACGATACCAGGCTGTGGCAGCCCCAATCAGTGTCGGTATCGTCGCGCCGTGTCGCGATGTGTCGCGATACCAGGCTGTGGCAGCCCCGGTAGGTGCCGGTACGTCGCGATGTGTCACGGTATGTCACGATACACGGCACCCTGTCGCGATACCAGGCTGTGGCAGCCCGACACGCGTTGCTATGTCGCGCCCTGTCGCGATACCAGGCTGTGGCAGCCCCGACAGGCGTGGCTATGTCGCGACAGGCGCGGTACCTGCGGGGCGGGGCCGGGCTCCTGGCCGCCGTAGGGCTCGTAGCCCGGGCGCCGCCGCAGCTCCTGCTCCTGGCGCGCCTTGGCCGCCGCCGCCAGAGCCACCTGCTCCAGAACGTCCTCGCCCGCCTCCAGCACCCCTGGGGACAGCACCGGGACACGGGGGGACAGGGACAGCCAGAGGGGACAGAGAGAGGGGACACAGGGACACAGGGGGACACAAGGGAGAGCCAGAGGGGACAGAGAGAGGGGACAGGGGGACACAGGGACACAGGGGACAGCCAGAGGGGACAGAGAGAGGAGACAGGGGGACACAGGGGGACACAGGGGAGAGCCAGAGGGGACAGAGAGAGGGGACAGGGGGACACAGGGGGACACAGGGGACAGCCAGAGGGGACAGAGAGAGGAGACAGGGGGACACAGGGGACAGCCAGAGGGGACAGACAGAGGGGACACAGGGACACAGGGGGACACAAGGGAGAGCCAGAGGGGACAGAGAGAGGGGACACGGGGACACAGGGGGACACAGGGGACAGCCAGAGGGGACAGAGGGGACATGGGGACACAGGGACAGAGGGGACAGGGGGAACAGAGAGAGAAGACAATGAGAGGGGGGACAGGGACACAGGGACAGGGAGGGGACAGAGGGAGAGGGGACACAGGGACAGTGGGGACAGGAAGGGACAGGGGAGGACAGTGAGGGGACAGTGAGAAGGGACACAGAGACAGGGAGGGGACAGTGGGGACAGTGAGAGGACATGGGGGGACAGAGGGGACAGGGACAGAGGGGACAGCGAGAACAGAGGGACAGAGAGAGGGGACACAGGGACAGTGAGGTGCCATCTTGGACAATGAGACAGCGCACATCCCAGTGTCCCCAGTGTCCCCAGTGTCCCTGTGCCACCCCAGTGCTGTCCCCCCTGTCCCCTGTCCCCGCTGACCCCTGTCCTTGAGCGTCAGCACCAGCGTTTGTCCCTCGGGGATCGAGGCCGGGTCGTGCTCCACCGTCAGCCCCTGCAGGTCACGGGCGCTGTACCGCTCCTGGGACGGGGACACCGTGCCACCAGTGCCACCAACGGGCCACAGTGCCACCAACGGGCCACCAGTGCCGCCAACGGGCCACCAGTGCCACCAACGGGCCACCAGGGCCACCCGTGCCACCAACGGGCCACCAGTGCCACCAAACTGTCCCCAGACTGTCCCCAGCACGGCCCCAGCGCCCCCACAACAGCCCCAAACTGGCCCCAGTGTGCCCAAGCCATCCCCAGTGTCCCCAATAGCCCCAAGCTGTCCCCTCAATGTCCCCCAACGTCCCGAATAATGTCCCCAAATGAGCCCTGTCCCCAATAATGGCCCCAACCTCCCCCCCGTCCCCATTGTCCCCAAAGCCCCAAATCACCCAACATCCTTTAATGTCCCCCAAACCCCTCCAAATGTCCCCATAGTCCCCAAATGTCCCTAATGTCCCAAATGTCTCCAAAGTCCCCTATATCCCAAATGTCCCCAACCTGTCCCCAAGGTCCCCAATCCTCCCAATATCCCCAATCCCCCAATGTCCCAAATGTCCCCAACCCCCCCCATATCCCAAATAATGTCCCCAATGTCCCAAATGTCCCCAATCCCCCACATGTCTCCAAAGTCCCCTATATCCCAAATGTCCCCAAGCTGTCCCCAAGGTCCCCAATCCTCCCAATGTCCCCAATCCCCCCAAAAGTCCCCAATGTCCCCAATCCCCCCAATATCCCCCCAATATCCCCAATAATGTCCCCAATGCCCCCCAATGTCCCAAATAATGTCCCCAATCCCCCCAAAGTCCCCAGTCCCCCCAATCTCCCAAATGTCCCCAATCCCCCAAATGTCCCCAATGTCCCCAAATGTCCCCAATGTCCCCAATGTCCCCAAATGTCCCCGATGTCCCTCACCCTGCGGCGCCGCTGGAACTCCTCCTCCACCAAGGAGCTGACCCCGAACTCCTGATCCATCTCCTCCAGCAGCTGGGCCTGGAAACGCTCCCAGTGAAACCAGTCTGGGACACTGGGGACACTGGGGGCACCCTGGGGACACCCCGGGGACACCCCAGGGACACCCTGGGGACACCCCAGAGACACCCGGGGACACCCCGGGGACACCCCTGGGACACCCTGGGGACACTGGGGACACCCTGGGGACACCCCAAAAAACGGGAATTTGGGAATTTCCCCTCAGGAATAAAAAACGAGCTCAAAATCCCCATTTTTGCCTCAAAAAATGGCTTAAAATGGAAATTGGTGCTCCCAGTTTTTTATGGGTTTTTTTGTTTTTGAAGGGATCCCAAAATTCCTAAAAATGGACGTGGAAGCTGAATTTTGGGGTGAGAATTCGGGATTTTAGCAAGACGTGAAAAATGTATTTCAAAAGTAAAAAAAAAAAAAAAATTTAAATTAAGTTTAAAAAAACATGCAAAGTAAATTTTAAAAAAATTCAAAATATTTTAAAAGTGAAAACAGAGTTTTTTTAAAACTTAAGGATTCAGAAAACTGTAAAAAAAATTTAAAACTTTTAAAAATTAAAATAAGATTTGAAATGAAACTTAAAAATACAAAATAACAACAACAAAAAAAAAAAAGCAATTAATAAAATTTAAAATTTCAGGACTCAAAGCATTATTTTTGAGATATTTCAAAGCAATATCCCTAAAAAAATCACCTTGAGACTCAAAGTCCTTCAAAATCAGCATGCAAGCTAAATTTTAAATGCAAAATTCCTCGTTATAAGCCCAAAAAATTGATTGAGAAAAAAACATTTAAGTGCCAAAATTCTTAACTTTTAGAAAATTCTTTGACTGAAAATCTCGGAATTTAACAAAAAATTTTCAGGCAGCTCCAAAATCCGGGGCAAAATCGGGATTTTAAATGAAAAAACTCATTAAAAAATTGCAGAAAAATCCAAATTTTTGCTATAAAATGGCTAAAAATTGGGTTCAAATCGCTGGGTTTTGGTTAAAATCAGGGGGGGTTGGGGTTTTTTGGGGGATTTTGGGATTTTTGGGGATTTTTGGGGATTTTTTGGGGTTTCCTCACCCTTTTTTCTGCCAGCTCCTTCTCCCTCTGCAGGGCCCGGCTGCGCTCGATCCACGCGGCCGCGTCGTCCAGCCAGGGCTCCTCCTCCCCCAGAGTCTTCACCTTCCTTTTTGGGGCAAAAAAATCCCATTTTGGGGCTCCCCCCAAACTGCCAAAAATCAGCCCTGAACCCCCAAAATATTCCTGGATTTTTTTTTCTGCTTCCCAAAAAATTCCATCCTTTTTTTTTTTTCTTCTCAAGGCTCGTAAGGATTTTATTTCTCAATAATATCCATTAAAATATTTAAGTTATTATAGCAATTATTTTAAAATGCTTATTTTAGTTCTTTAATTATTTTAATTTTTACTTATTTACAATTATCATGATTTATAAATTACTATAATTATAATTACTATATTTATTTATAATTGTACTCGAAAATCTTTCTTGTGATTTTCAAAAAATCCCTTCTACGTTCTGAATTTCAACCAAAAAAACTTAATTCTCCCATCCCAAATTTTAAAATATTTTCTGTGCACCAAAAATCTCCTCCTGGATGCTCCCAAATTTTTTTCCAACCCCTCCCAAAATTTTTAATATCCCAAAATCCCTCCCCAAAATCTCATCTTGGATCCCCAAATTCCCCCTGAGAGCCCCAAATCTCCTCCAGGCCCCCCAAATTCCCTCTTGAATCCCCCAAATTCCTCCCAAATCCCCCAAATCCCCTCTCAACCTCCCCAAACACCCCAAATTCCTCCTAAATCCCTCCCAAATCCCCCCAAAATCCCTCCAGGCCCCCCAAACCCCTTCCCAGACCCCCCAAATCCAAATTCCTCCTAAATCCCCCCAATCCTCCTCCCAGCCCCCCAAACTCTCTTCCAGCCCCCCCAAATCCCCTCCCAGCTCCCCAAATCCCCCAATCCCTCCAAAATTCCCCCTGAATTCCCCAAATCCCCTCCCAGTCCCCCAAAATCCCCTCCCACACCCCCAAACCGCCTCCTAACCTCCCCAAACCCCCAAATTCCCCTCAAACCCCTCCCAGCCCCCAAATCCCCCACAGCCCCCCCAAATCCTCTCCTAGACCCCCCAAACCCCTCCCAGAGCCCCCAAACCCCCTTCCAACCTCCCCAAGCCCCCCAAATCCCCTCCCAACCTCCCCAAATTCCCCTCAAACCCCCTCCCAGCCCCCAAATCCCCTCCCAGACCCCCAAATCCCCTCTTAACCTCCCCAAACCCCCAAATTCCCCTCAAACCCCCTCCCATCTCCCCAAATCCCCCAGCCCCCCAACCTTCTCCCAGCCCCCAAATCCCTCCTAAACCCCCTCCCAACCTCCCCAAATCCCCTCCCAGCCCCCAAACCCCCTTCTAACCTGCCCAAATCCCCTCCCAGACCCCTCAAATCCCCTCCTAACCTCCCCAAACTCCCCAAATCCTCCCCAACCCCCAAATCCCCCAGCCCCCAAACCCCCAGCCCCCAATCCCCCAGCCCAGCTGTACCCCAGTTTCTGGTTCAGCAGCCGTTTCTCCTTGGCTGCTGCCAGTTTCTCTCTGATCTCCTCTCGCTGCCGCAGCGCCAGGGGATTGATCAGCTCGGCCGCCACCGGCTCCTCCTTGGTGCCAGCCTCTGCTGGGGCACCCCAAAATCAGCACAGAACCAGCCCCAGGGCACCCCAAAATCAGCACAGAACCAGCCCCAGGGCACCCCAAAATCAGCCACAAAACCAGCCCCAGGGCACCCCAAAATCAGCACAAAATCAGCCCCAGGGCACCCCAAAAAAATCGAAACAGGGCCCAGGGCACCCCGAAACAGGGCCCACATCAGCCCAGGGCACCCCAAAACCAGCCCCAGGGACCCCAAACAGGGCCCAGATCAGCCCCAGGGCACCCCAAAACAGGGCCCAGATCAGACCCAGGGCACCCCAAAATCAGCCACAAATCAGCCCCAGGACACCCCGAAACAGGGCCCAGGGCACCCCGAAACAGGGCCCACATCAGCCCAGGGCACCCCAAAATCAGCCCCAAATCAGCCCCAGGGCACCCCGAAACAGGGCCCAGGGCACCCCGAAACAGGGCCCAGATCAGCCCCAGGGCACCCCAAAACCAGCCCCAGATCAGACCCAGGGCACCCCAAAACAGGGCCCAGATCAGCCCCAGGGCACCCCAAAACCAGCCCCAAATCAGCCCCAATATCAGCCTCAAAATTTGCCACAGAATTGCCCCCAAAATAGGCCCAGAACACCCCAAAATCAGCCCAAAAATCAGCACTGGGCACCCCAAAACCAACCCCAAAATCAGCTGCAGGTTCCCAAAAACCCAAAAACCCCAAAATCACCCCAAAAACCCCAAATCACCCCAAAACCCCAAATCACCCCAAATCCCCCCTCACCTTTCTTGGCCGTGGTCGTTTCCAGCGGTTTCAGCCCCAGCTTGGCCCGGAGTTTACTGGGAACAGAAAAAGGGGGGTCCGGGGGGGGTCCCAGGATTTTTTTGGGGTGGGGGCCCCCCAAATTTTGGGGGGATTTGGGGTAAAAAGAGGGGGAGGGTCTCACTTGGTTTCTTCCACGCTGAGGGAGGATTCGGCTGCTCCGGATTTAGGAGTAGCTGAGAGAATAATTAATGAGTTATTGTTAATTAATTTGGGTAGGAGGAGCTTCTGCTGCACCCAAATCAGCCCCGCGGGCCCCAAATTTTTCTTTAATCCCCCAAATTCCACTTTAACCCCCCCAAAATCCACTTTAACCCCCCCCCAAAAATCCCCTGTAACGTTCCTTTAAGTTCCCTCTGAGGTTCCCTTATCCAAAGTAGCCCCCCCAAACCCCAAATCACCCCCAGGCGCATCAAAATCCCGCCAAAGTATTTTTAATTGCACCCCAAAACCCCTCTATCTCCTCCAGGATCCCCTCCCCTCAGCCCAAAACCGCCCCAAATCTTTGCGGTGCCCCTAAAACCTCCCCAAAATCACCGCCAGCACCTCCCAAGTCCCTCCAAACACCCCAAAATTCCCCTCAGACCCCTCCAAGCTCCCCCCCCGCCCTCACCGGGCTCCTCCCGCTCCTCCTTCCTCTCCCTCTTGGCTCTCCGTTCGCTCTCGGAGCCGCCCCGGCCATGGCCGCTCCTCCCGGCCTCCTCCGCGCCTCCGCGCCGGGAGGAACCGGAGCCTCCCCCGGAGCCGCCGCGCTCTCCCCGGGAGCGGCTGCGCTTCCCGCGCCGTTCCCCGCCGCGGTGCCGGTGCTTGCGGTGCTCGCGGCTCCGTCCCGCGCCGCCGCTGCTGCTGCCCGTCCCGGCCGCTCCCGAGGCCTCCTCGGTCCCCTCGGCCCCGCCGCGCTCCCGGTGCTTCTTGGAGGCGCCCATGGCCGCGCCACCACTTCCGGTGGAGAGCGGAACTTCCGCTCGTTACCATGGCGACGCTTCCGGTGCGCCGCTACTTCCGGCGGAGCGCGGTGCTGATTGGCCGAGGTATAGGCGGGAATGAGAGGGCGCTGTGGGATGAACCATTCTGCACGCGGAGGGGGGAGCAGGGTGATTGTAGCACCGTCCTGTCCCCCCGCGGAGGGCTGGAGACCTCTGTAAGAGGCACCGGGGATCTTTCAATGTGGCTCCCCGTGAGGAGGCCCCGTGCGGGCCTCCGGGTGGGGGTGTCCGTAAATAGCGCGCCCCCAGGAGTACAACAAAATGGCGACGCCCAGCAGAGATGAATAGAGACTTTCATAACAGCAAAATGGCGGCTACTTGGGGTGCAGCAAAATGGCGGCGCATGGAGGAGACCCCTGAAAGGACGGGGGTGTCGAGAATCCTCGTGAAAAGAAAAGGGCGCCACCCACACAACTGGCGTCCTGCTGAGCCACGCTGGGAGTCAGAGACGCCAAAATGCGCCCTCTGAGCTTGGTCCCGCCCAGTTCGCCCCGGGGCGTGCCCGGTTCCCACCCCTCGCCTCGTGCCCTTTGATCCGCCCGGCCCGGGCGTCTCGGTGGCGCCGGGGGCGGGGCTGGGGGGGCGGGGCCAGCGCGAGATGGGCGTGGCTTTGCCGGGGTATAAAATGCTGAGCCGAGCCCTTCCGCTCCTGTCACGAGGTCTCCGTGAAGGTAGCGCCAGCCCTGATGGGGTCCGGGGGGAATTTCTGGGGAGCACGAGCAGTTTTGGGGTTCTCTTTAAGAATATCGGGGTGCCCGGGAGTTCTCTGGGTGTGAGGGAGGGGGCTTGAGATCCCCCCAAGGCCGGATTTGGTTGGTCAAGGTGGGGCCCTCTAAAGGCACCGGGGGAGGCCGCGAGGCCTTAAAAAATGTTGGGGTCCCTGTGAGGGTTTTTGGGGTCCCCGGAGCGGGGGGTTGTTAGATGCTCAAGAAGAGCTGAAATACCTCAAAAACATTTTAAGGTGGCCACGGGGATCCTCTGAAAGATCTCGGGGAGATCTCAGGGGTGCGGGGAGCGCCTCTGGATCTCATTAAAAAAATCGCGGCCGCCGGGGGCAAAGTTGGGGTTCAAAGTTCCCAGTGAGGGGGGAAAGTCCAACCCCACCCAGCCCATTTCGGGGTGCCCTGAGGGAACCCCAGCCCATTTCGGGGTGCCCTGAGGGAATCCCAGACCCTTTTGGGGTGTCCTGAGGGAATCCCAGACCATTTTCCCAGACCCTTTCGGGGCGCTCTGAGGGAATCCCCCCAATTTCGGGCTCTCCTGAGGGAATCCTCCCATTTCAGGGTCCCCTGAGGGAATCCCAGACCATTTTCCCAGACCCTTTCGGGGTCCCCTGAGGGAATCCCCCATTTCGGGGTGCCCTGAGGGAATCCCTGACCTTTTCGGGGTGCTGAGAGAACCCCAAACCCTTTCTGAGTCCCCTGAGGGAACCCCCCTCATTTCGGGCTCCCCTGAGGGAACCCCCTCCCCCATTTCGGGGTGCCCTGAGGGACCCCCCCCAATTTCGGGCTCCCCTGAGGGAACCGCAAACCATTTCGGGGTGCCCTGAGGGACCCCCCAATTTCGGGCTCCCCTGAGGGAACCGCAAACCATTTCGGGGTGCCCTGAGGGAACCCCCCCGTTTCGGGCTCCCCTTTCTTCCCCCCCAGATGGATCCCGAGTCCCCCCCCCGCGAGCTGGAGCTGTCGGCGCTGGAGGCCGAGAAGGAGCCGATGGCGGCCGCGGCCGAACCGGGACCGGAACCGGGACCGGGGACCCCCCCCCGGGCTCCCTCCCCTCCGCATGAGCCCGTCCCGGCCGAGAAGAACGGGCTGGTGATGAAGATCCCCCCTGAGGAAGAGGAGGAGGCGGCTCTGGGGGGCGCCGGCGTTTCGGGGAGCCCCAAATTCACGGGGCTGGGCAAGGAGGAGCTGCTGCGGGAGGCGGGGACGCCGCTCTGGGCCCGGGCCCGCCTCGTGCTGCTCGTGCTCTTTTGGGGGGGCTGGCTCGGCATGTTGGGGGCCGCTGCTGCCATCGTGGCCCAGGCCCCTCGCTGCCAGCCCCTGCCCAGCAAGAACTGGTGGGATCTGGGGGCGCTCTACAGGGCCCCCCCCCAGGCCTTTGGGGGCGATCTGAAAGGTGAGAGGGGGTTTGGAGGGTTTTTGGGGGGTCCTATGGGGGTTTTGGAGGGTCCTTAGAGGGTTTTGGGGTGTCCTATGGGGGATGTGGGGTGTCCTATGGGAGATTTGGAGGGTCCTTGGAGGGTTTGGGGGGTTTTTAGAGGGATTTGGGGGGTCCCATGTGGGATTTGAGGAGTCCTGTAGGGGATTTGGGGTGTCCTTGGAGGGTTTTGGGGGTCCCTGGGAGGTTTTGGGGGTTTAGAGGGTCCTTACGGGGTGTCAGGGGATTGAAGGAGTCCCCAGAGGATAGCAGAAGGGTTTTGGGGGATCTTTGGAGGGTTTTGGGGGTCCCATGGGGGTGGGGGAACTCTTAAAGCAGAGTTGGGGAGTTTAGGGAGTCTCCAGTTGGAATTTAGGGGGGTCCTTTGGGGGATCCCCAGAAAGGTTTGGGGGTCCCCTGGGGGATGATCCCCTTATTTCAGGTGTCCCCCCTTCCATAAAAGGGCTTGGGGGCTTGACTCAGCAATTTTGGGGGCTCCCACCCACTTCAGGGGAGTTCAGGATCTCTGGGAATTCCCCAAAGCCTGAAGGTGCCCCCAAAATCTTGAGGATTTTAGAATTTTTTCCAACTCTGAGGTGATTTTGGGATCCTTGGGTTGGTTTTTGGGGTGTCAAGGTGAGATTTTTGGGGTCCCCATTGGTTTGGGGATCTCTGGGGACATGGAGGTTCTCTGGGAGGATTTTGGGGTTGCTGTGCTGGCTCAGATTTGGGGTTCACCCCTTTTTCTTTGCCCTCCAGGTGTGGAGAAACGTTTGGGGTACCTGAAGGAGAAGCTGCAGGTGGGGGGGCTGGTGCTGGGCCCCGTGTACCCCCAAAAACCTGAGGGTGCCAAAATCCCCTCCCTGAAGGAGCTGGACCCCAACCTGGGCACCATGCAGGACTTCACTGCCCTGGTGGAGGCAGCCAAGGACAAAGGTGGGGCTGGGGGGACCCCAAAACTGGGTGGGGGGAGGGGGATAGAATGGAGAGGAACCCCAAAATTTGGGGAAAAATGGAGCCCTAAATTTGGGGGTGGGGAACCACAGAATTTAGGAGAACCCATAAAATGAGAGGGGACAAAAGTTGGGGGGGTGGGGGGGACACCCCCAAAATTGGGGGAGCTGGTAATGGGGAAGGGGAGGTGGGGGGGGGCTGAATTTGGGGGTCCCAGGGTTGGATGGGCAGGAGGAACCCCCCAAACAGGGGGATCCCCCAAAATGGTGGGAGGGGTTCTGTGGGGTTTGGGGGTGCCCTGACCCCCCAAATTTCAGAGTCCTGTGGTACTGGGGGGGTTTGGGGGTGCCCTGACCCCCAAATTTGCCCCCCCAGGGCTGAAGGTGATCCTGGACCTGACCCCAAACCCCTCTGGGGGTTCTGTCTGGGGGGGAGCAGCCGACGACTCTGAGGTGCACCAGCAGGTCAAGGTGAGTCTGGGGGTGCCCTGGGGCGGGGCTGGAGGTTTGGGGGTGCCCTGGGACCCCCCCTGACCCCCCCTGTGCCCCCCCAGGCTGCCCTGAGCCATTGGCTGAAGCAGGACATTGCTGGGATCTTCCTGGATGGGATCGAGGAGCTGCAGGTGAGGGGGGGGGACACGGAATGGGTGGGGCAGAATTGGGGGCTGGGGCAGAATTGGGGGGGCTGGGGCAGGTTGGGGGAGGGTCTGGGCACAATTAGGGGGTCTTTTGGGTAGAATTTGGGGGGCTTGGAGCAGAATTGGACAGGTTGGGGTAGAATGGAGGGGTCTTTGGGGCAGAATTGGGGGGTTTGGGGTAGATTTGGGGGGTTTGGGGTAGATTTGGGGGGTCTTGACCCCCCTGTGTCCCCCCAGTCCTCGGTGGTGGCCGAGTGGAGGAACCTGACGGAGCAGCAGCCGAGCCCCAGCGGCACCGACAGGTCTGAACCCCAAAAACGTCCCCAGGGTCACCCCAAAACTCCCTGAACCCCAAGAAACATCCCCAGGGTCACCCCAAAACTCTCTGAACCCCAAAAACACCCCCAGTGTCGCCCCAAAAACGTCCCCAGTGTCACCCCAAAACTCCCTGAACCCCAAAAACGTCCCCAGTGTCACCCCAAAACTCTCTGAGCCCCCCAAATCTCCTGCTCTCATCCCACAGCTCATGGACCCCCCGATTTTAGGCTCTGCCCCCCCTATTTTGGGGTGCTGGGGGTGCTCCCCTGACCTTCCTCCACCCATTTTTTGGGGTTCTCCCCTGACTTTTCCCCCTCACTTTTGAGGTGCTTGTTTGTCCTTTCCCCCATTTTTGGGGCTCTCTCCTGACCTTTCCCCCCTCATTTTTGGGGTGCTCCCCTGACCTTTGTCCCCCCATTTTTAGGGTGCTCCCCGATTTTTTCCCCCCCTATTTTTGGGGTTCTCCTTTCCTTTCCCCCATTTTTGGGGTTCTCCCCTTTCCTTTCCCCCTCACCATTTTTGGGATGCTCCCTTTTCTTTTCCCCCCTGTTTTTGGGGTGCTCCCCTGACCTTTCCCTGCTGATTTTTGGGGTGCTCCCCCTGATCTCCCCCCCTCATTTTCGAGGTGCTCCCCTGATCCCTGTGCCCCGTTTCAGGGTGCTGGTGGGGGGCACACGCAAACAGGAGCCCTGGACTGCCCTCAAGGGCCACCCCCAGGGGCTGCAGCTGCTCCTGGGGCCCTTCCTGAAGCCCCTGGAGCCAAACGCCACCCAGGAATCCCCCAGGGGAGCCCTGGAGGATCTGCTCAACTTCCTCAACTCCTCCTCCACGGGGCTGGGCTGGAGCGTGAGTGTGGCACCCCAAAAACCTCCCTGGGACCCCCCAAAACCCCTTCAGGAGCCCCAAACTCCCCCAGGCTCAACCCTTCCCCCAAAATTCCTCCTGACTCCTCACCCCCAAATCCTGAGGCCCTGGGACCCCCCAGAATCTCTTCAGGAACCCCAAACTCCCCCAGGCTCAACCCCTCCCCCAAAATTCCCCCTGGACTCCTCACCCCCAAATCCCCACCCCCTCCCCAATCCTGAGCCCCTGGGACCCCCCAAAACCCCTTCAGGAGCCCCAAACTCCCCCAGGCTCAACCCTTCCCCCAAAATTCCTCCTGACTCCTCACCCCCAAATCCTCCCCCCCACCCCCAATCCTGAAGCCTTGGGACCTCCCAAAATCCTTTCAGGAGCCCCAAAATTCCCCCTGATTCCTCACCCCCAAATCCCCCCTCCACCACCAATCCTGAGCCCCTGGGACCCCCCAAAATCCCTTCAGGAGCCCCAAACTCCCCAGGCTCAACCCCCCCAAAATTCCCCTGACTCCTCACCCCAAATCCTCCCCCCCACCAATCCTGAGCCCCTGGGACCCCCCAAATTCCCCTGACCTTCCCTGCACCCCCAAACCTCCCAGGCACCCCAATCCTGAACCTTCTCCCATCTCAGGACCCCCAAAATCCTTAACCCCAAACATTCCTGGGACCCTCCCTCCCTCCACCTGCATCTCCCTCTGGTTTTTTGGCTCCTGCTGTGGATTTTGGGGTGACCTGGCTCCTGTCCCACAGGTGGGGTCCCCGTGGGAGTCCTGGGTGAGGCCCGAGCGGAGGCTGCAGCAGCTGCTGCTGCTCTGGGGGCTCCCCGGGACCCCCGTCCTGTCCTACGGCGACGAGGCAGCGCTGCCACGGCCCCCCCAAAACCAGCAGGTACCGGGGGGTGCCATTTGGGGGCTGGGGGCCCTGAGGGGGGGGGCCCTGAGGGGGGATTTGGGGGGTTTTTGGGTGGTGTGACACCCGAAAAAATAGACTGGAGAAGGATAAAAATGGGGAAAAACAGCCCAAAAATGGGGTCAGGGATGTGAAAAATGAGGTTGGTGACACAAAATTAGGGCTGGGAACCCCAAAAAGGGGGGGGAACCCAAAAATAGCAGGGACCTTAAGATTTGGGGTCAGAATGGAAACCCTAAAAATGGATTCCAAAATGAGGAAATCTCATAAGTGAGGGACCCCAAAAATGGAAGAGAATCCCCAAAATCAGGGAACCAGAGATGGACACCCCCCCCAAAAAAAAGAGAAACCCCAAAAATGAGCCCCTAAAATTGGGGAGACCCCAAAAATGAGCCCCAAAAATTGGGGAGACCCCAAAAGTGAGTCACCCCAAAACAGCCTCACCCCAAACCCAACCCCTCAAATTCCCCCTTGAGGGTCCCTGGGGGGGTTCAGGGGCAGCCTGGGGAGGTTTTTTTGGGGTTCCCCGAATTTGGGGTGCCCCCCTGACCCCAATTTCTGCGTTTTTAGCCCCCAGTGTTGCTGACGATGCCGTGGGAACTCATCGAGGGACTGGGAAAGGGCGGGAACGACTCCGAGGTGGGCGTGGCTTCGAGCTGTGATTGACATCTGATTGGGTGGTCTTTGTGGGCGTGGCTTTGTGATGTCATTCTTTTCGAGGGTGGAGCTTCAATGTCCTTTTATGGGGTTTAAGGGGCGTGGATTCATTGGCCACGCCCATAGTGGGCAGAGCACTCCGAGGGTGGGGCCCACAAGGTGGCAGCGCCACACATTTTTAAAAGGGCAACACATTCTTAAAAGGGTAATGGACCTTAAATAAGCAATGTGTCCTTGACAGAGTAGTGCTCCCTTAAAAGGGTGATGCAGTTTTAAAGAAGCAATGTTCTCTTAAAAAGGCAATGCACACTTAAAAACATGAAATGCCCTTAAACGGCAATGCATCCTTGATAGAGTGATGCACCCTTAAAAGGGCAATGGTCCCTTAAAAGGTCAATGCACCTTTAAGAACCATTGTGCCCTTAAAAAGGGAACATGCCCTTTAAAGGTCAGTGCATCCTTAAAAGGGTAATGGTCCCTTAAAAGGGCAATACACCCTTAAAAGGGTGATGCTACTCCGTTCATCCTTAAAGGGCCAGCGCCTCATTTCCTCCCCTCGAGGCTGTATTTGGGGATCCCCCAGCCCCCCACTGACCCCGCCCCCCCTCAATTGCAGCCTGCTGCTGCAGCCATGGAGCTGTGCCGGGGCCTGGCGGAGCTGCGGGCCCGCGAGCGCTCGCTGCTGCTGGGCCAGGCGCGGGTGCTGCAGAGCCGCCTCGCCATCGCCCTCCTGCGCTACTGGGACCAGAACGAGCGTTTCCTGCTGGTGCTGAACCCCCACGAGAACGAAGTGAAACCTTTTCCTCTCGAGAAAAACCTGGAGGAGCCCGGGGTGCCCAGGCTGCCCCCCAAAGTGACGCTGCGCTACAGCACCCGGCCCGGCGTGCCCGGGGAGCAGCAGCTGCAGCTGGAGGAGCTCAGGCTGGGACCCTACGAGGGGGTTCTGCTCAGCTTCCCCTACAGCCCAGTGTGACCCCAAACCTGCACCCACTCCCCTCCCCCACCAGCCTTGCACCCCTCCTTTTGGGTGGGGTCTCACACTCAACTCCCCTGACTCGGTTTTGGGTTTTTATCCCACTTGCCTTCACCCCAAAATTGGTTTTGGGGTTTTTCCTCTCTCTTCCCACACTCCATTTTGGGGGTTTTCTCTTTCTCTTCTTGGGGGTTTGGGGTCCCCCTTAAATACTGAATAAATAAACTGCATTTGTGTTCCTGCCTTTGTCTCTGTTTTTTGGGGAGTCTCAGTGTCCCCCCAGAGTTTGGGGACATCCCAGACCCCTGGGAATGCCCCAAAATATTGGGGAGAGGGGGGTTGAGCTCACAGGGCAATCAAAAGATGAGACCATGACACCCCAAAATGAGGGGGTTTGGGGGCCTCAGGGAAGGTCCTGGGGTGCAGGGGGTGTCACCAGGCTGTTGTTAAGGGGGTAAACAAGACCCCAAAAATGGGGAGAATCAAGCCCAAAATGGGGGTTGGCATCCCATGGCTGCTCCAGTGAGAAGAGGAACCCCAAAATCCAAGGGTGGGGTCACCCTGGGGGTCTGGAGAGGTTTGGGGGTGCTGTGGAAAGGCCTCAAACCGTGGGAGGAGCTCTGAAGGATTTTGGGGATCCTGAAAGGTTTGGGGAGGGGTCCCTGGAAGGGGGGAGAAAATAATTTTTTGGCACTGCCCCTTTAAGCGGGTCCCGCCCCACGAGGCTCCGCCCATTTCCCGCCTCCCCGTTGCCCCGGTAACCGCCCATTGCCGGAAGTTCCGCACCGGAAGTTCCTCACCGGAAGTGGAGGCGGCGCCATGAAGCTGCTCACCCACAACCTGCTGAGCTCGCACGTGCCGGGGCTGCGGCCTGGGGGCGGCTTCCCCCTGCGCATCGAGGTGGGGGGCGCGGGGGGACCCCGGGAATTTGGGGAGGGGGGGACATTGCGGTTCCCCTTTCCCCTCCCTCCCCCTCACCCCGCCGGGTTCCGGTCGGTGCCTCCTCATGAACCTCCCGTCACCCGCATCACCTCCCCCGTTACCCCGGTAACTCCTCCGGTTACGCCATGAACCCGCCTTAATTTCTCCCGTTACCCCAAATAAATCCCTCGGTAAATCCCCCGTGAACTGCTCCGTTCCCGGTTTGTTAGCCCCGTTAATCCTCCCCCGTTATCCGAGTTCCTCCCCCGTTATCCCAGTTCCTCCCCCGTTATCCCAGTTCCACTCCCGTTATCCCAATTCCCCTCCCGTTATCCCACTTCTCCTCCCCTTGTCCCAGTTCCCCTCCCGTTATCCGAGTTCCTCCCCCGTTATCCCAATTCCCCTCCCGCGTTATCCCAGTTCCACTCCCGTTATCCCAGTTCCTTCCCCGTTATCCCAGTTCCCCTCCCCGTTATCCCAATTCCTTCCCCGTTATCCCGGTCCCCGCAGGCCGCCGCTGTTCGTCTCCGCCCGGTTCTTTCCCGTTAATTCCCCGTTAATTAACGCCCCTCGTTCCCGCCATGAACTCCCGTTAATTCCCCCAATAAACCCCGTGTTCATCCCGCATTTCTCTCATTAAATTCCCCGTTAATCCCCGTCTTAACCCCGTTAAGACCCCGCCCAGCCCCGGTACCTGCCCCGTTAACCCCATTGTGTCCCAGCAACTCCTCCGGTTACCGCCGTTAAAGCTGCAGTTAAAACTCCCGTTAACCCCCAATTAGCCTCCGTTAAAACTCACCTTAACCCCCAATAACCCCGCTACCTCCCCGGTTCGGGTGCCCTCGGTGCCCTCCCGTTAATCCCGTTCCCACCCCTTGAACCCCTCCGGTTTCCCGAGGTTCGGGTGCCCCCAATGCTCTCCCGTTCGTTCCCTTCCCGTTAACCCGCAATTAACCTCCCATTAACCTCCCGTTAAAATTCCCGTTAACCCCCAATGAACTCCCGTTACCTCCCCCGGTTCCCCCCGGGACACCGAGGCTCGGGTCCGGTTGGAGCCCCCGGTTCCGCCAGGTTCGGGTGCTCCCGGTACCCCCGTTAACCCCCCGGTTCCCCCAGGTTCGGGTGCCCCCGGTTCCCCCGTTAACCCCCCGGTTCCCCCAGGTTCGGGTGCCCCCGGTTCCCCCGTTAACCCCCCGGTTCCCCCCAGGCCGCCGAGGTTCGGGTCCGCCCGGTTCCGTTCAACGCCGCCTTCGTGTCCCGCCTGGTGCCGCGGCTGCGCTGGGACGCGCTGCGGGAGGCGGCCGAGAGCGTGAGCGGAGCGGGGGAACGGGAAAACCGGGGGGAGGACCGGGAAAACCGGGGGGGAGGACCGGGAAAACCGGGGGGAACGGGAATGGGGATAGGGGACCGGGAAAACCGGGGGGAGAAACCGGGAAAACCGGGGGGGGGAACGGGAATGGGGATAGGGGACCGGGAAAACCGGGGGGGGAACCAGAGGTCGGGAAAAGTCGGTTTGGGGGGAATTTGGGGGTCTAGGAGGGAATTTGAGGGGTCTGGGAGAGAGTTTGGGAAGGATTTTGGGGAAAATTTGGGGGATTTGAGGGATCTGGGACAGAATTAGGGGAAAAATTGGGGGGACTTTTTGGCATCTGGGGTGTCTGGGAAGGATTTTGAGGGTCTGGGAGGGGTTTTGGGGGTCAGGAGGAAATTTAGGGGGGATTTTGGGGGCTCTGTGGGAGAATTTGGGGAGGTTTGGGGGGAATTTTGGGTGTCTGAGGATGAATTCGGGGGAGATTTTTGTGGTCTGGGAGAAAATTTGGGGATATTTTGGGGGTCTGGGAGGGATTTTGGGGGGAACTTTTGGATTTTTGGGAGTCCCAAAACTGAGGGTATTTTTTGGGGGTTCCCCCACCCTCCTCTAACCCAAATTTTACCCCCCCCCCCAAAGTTGGGGCACCCCTCGGAGCTGCCCCCCGAGCCCGTCCCCAACTACGAGGGGGACGAGGAATTCCTGCGCCGCCTCCACCACGTCCTGCTCGAGGTCAGGGGGGTCCCCAAACCTCGGGGGGGGGTCCCAAAACCTCAGGGGGGGTCCCCAAACCTCAGAGGGGGTCCCCAAATCTCCAATTGACCCCCCAATTTCCCCCCCTGCAGGTGGAGGTGCTGGAGGGGGCCCTGCAGTGCCCGGACTCGGGGCGGCGCTTCCCCATCTCCAAGGGGGTCCCCAACATGCTCCTGACGGAGGACGAGGCCTGAGGGGGGGCTCAGGACCCCCAAATTCATGAGGGGGGATCCTCAAAATGGCGCTGAGCCCCTCCCCCACAAGGAAGGATTGTTGGGAGTGCGGGAAAACTCAAAATTCTCACGGGAAAACCCAAAATTCCCACGGGAAAACCCAAAATTCTCATGGTCGTGCCCCAAAAATGGGGCCCGAATTTCATCCCTCTGATGTAAAAATAGGGGGCGTGGTCTGACCTGCCTCATTTACATATAGGCGGGGCTATAACCACGCCCCACCTCTATGCAAATTAGGTTGCTGTTAATTTGCATATTTGGCGGGAAATCTGTGATTTGCATAATAGGTGGGGAATATTTTTTTCCCCGCCCAAATTCTTCTTTCTTCTGCCTAAATTTCTCCTTCCTTCCCAAATTTCCCAGTTTTATCCCAAATGTTTTTATTTTCTGAAACGTCACTGTTATTATTTTCCCAAATCCTTTATTTTATCTTAAAATCCTCCGGTTTTGCTCTCAGGTTCCTCTCCTTTGTCACAATTCCCTCCTTTGTGCCCCCAAATCTGGATTTTACTCCAAAATCTCATCTCTCTGCCCTAAATTTTTTATATTTTGCCATCAAATCCGTCTTTGTGCCCCAATTCCCTCTTATTTTGCCCCACATCATTAATTTCTATTCCAAAACTCCATTTTTTCCCAAAACTTCATTGCTTTTCCCCGTGTTTCTCTTCCTAAAGTTCTGGCCTGTTATATTTTAATTTTGTTTCCATCGATTTAATAAAAATCATTTTTTTTGTCCCGTTTTTGGGCCAGAATCACCACTTTTGGTCTCTTTGAGGTCCTCTCGGTAGAATCCGCTGGGATGGAGGGAAAGGGGCGGGATGGGGAACACGGGAGGGATTTTTGGGTGAACCTGGAGGCGTCCAGGTGAGCAATGGGAACCTGGGAGGGACCTGGAGAGGCTGTCCGGGAGCTCGGGAGGCTGCGGGATGAACCTGGAGGCGTTTCCGGGGCTCCCGGCTGCACCTGGAGCCTTTTCCAAAAATCCCGGAGCACCTGGGAGGACTCAGGCGGGCCTTGGAGGACCCGGCTCCTCTCTATGATCCCAGAGCGCCCCTCGCGGCCGCCGCTCCGCCCTCTCGCCTCTATTGTGTCCGTAAAGTGCGCACGCCGCGGAAGTGACGTCAGCACAGGGCGCCGCCGGAAGTGACGTCAGTGCGTAGCGGCAGCGGCCTGAGGCGGGAGCGGCGGTTGGAGAGGCCCGAGGGGACGGTGAGGCCGGGGATGGACGGAGGGGACCAGAAAGGGACGGAGGGGATCGGGAAGGGGCAGAGGGGACCGGGAGGGGACTTTGAGGGGCGGGGAGGGGACCCGAGGCGGCGGGAGGGCCGGGAGCGGGGGAAGGGGAGGGGCGAGAAGGGCTCGAGGGGCGGGACGGGGCGGGGGAGTCTGTGAGGGGCGGGATGGCCGGGGGTGTCCCCTCAGTGTCTCTCGCCATGTCCCCCTCAGTCCGTGTCCCCGCTCTGCCCCCGCGTCCCCTCGGGCTCCTCCCGGCTCTGGCTCTGTCCCCAGAGCGTCCCCAAGGCCCCTCCCGCTCTGTCCCTGTCCCCTCCCGTGCTGTCCCTCTCCGCTCCCTGTCCCGGTGTCCCTCAGCCTGTCCCCATGTCCCCAGCGCTGTGCCTCTGTCGCTCACCTTGTCCAGTCCCCGTGTCCCCTCAGTGTCCCCTCAATGTACCCCCAGGCGCCATGTCCTCGACGTCACAGAAGCACCGGGACTTCGTGGCGGAGCCGATGGGGGAGAAGCCGGTGGGAACCTTGGCCGGGATCGGGGACGTGCTGGGCAGGAAGCTGGAGGAGAAAGGCTTTGACAAGGTGGGACCTGGGGACATCGGGGCCACCTGGGAACATCGGGGCCACGTGGGGAAAGGGTTTGGACAAGGGAGAACCATGAGGACACTAAGGAAGGGCTTGAACAAAAGAATATTCTCAAAATCTTGGGGACACGTGGGGACATCTCCAGGGGTTTGGGGACACTTCTGGGGACAGAGCAGGGCAGGGGTGATGTGGGGACGAGGGGAAGGGGAATGGGGACCACAAGGACCGGGAGCTGTTGTGACACAAGGAGCGAGGGGGGCACTGGGGGGGTGTCAGTGATGCCGTGGTGACAGCGCTGTCCCTTCATTGTCCCCTGGCTGTCCCCTCCCTGTCCCCCGGCCGTCCCCGCAGGCGTACGTGGTGCTGGGGCAGTTCCTGGTGCTGCGCAAGGACGAGGAGCTGTTCCGGGAGTGGCTCAAGGAGACGTGCGGGGCCAACGCCAAACAGAGCCGCGACTGCTCGGGCTGCCTGCGCGAGTGGTGCGACGCCTTCCTCTGAGCCCCCCAAAAACGGGCACCCCCAGCCCCCCCCTACACCCCAAAATCCTCCCCTGCGCCCCAAAACACAGCCTGGCACCCCAGAACCCCCAAACTCCTGGCGACTTGCAGCTGCCAGACTCCCCTCAGAGGGGCTGGGGGCTCTCCAGAATCATCCTGGGGACTCCCCAAACCCCCCAGGGACCCCAAAATCACCTCGGGGGACCCCCAACTTCAAAACCTTCCCAACTTCCTCCATGCACCCCCTCCCCAACCTGCCCCACACCTCTGGGACCCCCAAACCGGTGCTGCCACCCCCCCTCAAAACTCATCCCGGGAGGGGTCCCAAGGTGCTACCCCTCCCCCATCACCCCAAAAACACCTTGGGGGGATGAAGGAGGTCCCCACCTTCCCCTCCCCTCACCGCAGGGTGGGATTTTGGGGTGCCATCCTCGCAGGGAGTTCATTTGGGGTGCCCCCCCGCGCCATTAGTGTTACTTTGGGGTACCCCCACCCGCCCCTCCCACAGGGGGTCTGTGTTACTTTAGGGGTACTCCCCCCAAGTTTGTTTCTAAAATGATTTTCTAAACAATAAAGGTTTTGCTGTGCCGCATCTCGACGCGTCCTGGGATTTTGGGGAGGGCGGGGAAGGATTTGGGAGGCCTGGGGACAGAATTTTGGGGTTCAGGGGATGATTTGGGGAGCCCGGGGAACATTTGGAGAGGCACAGGGCGGCCGGGGTCCTCCAGAGCCGACGAGTTTGGCCTCCAGGCGGCCCAGAGCGGACTCCTCCAGAGCAGACAAGTCACGGCTTCCGGATCAGGGAGCGCGGCCAGAGCGGCCCCGCGGGTTGGGCACTTCCGGTTCCCGGCTGTGGCGGGAGGATTCAAACATGGCCGCCGCCGCCGCCTCCTCCTCCCGGAGCCGCCGCCGCCCCCGCGGCCACCCCAACCCGCTGTTCGCCCGCTGGCTGCGGGAGTGGCGGGACGAGGCGCAGGGGACGTGGGCGAGGGGCACCTATGAGAGGGTAGGAGTGTGTACGGATCCCCGGTTGGATGCTGATTTTGGGATTCCCCGCGTGGGTTTGGGGCTCCCTGGCTGTGTTTTGGGGTCCCTAGCTGGATGATTTTGGAGTCCCTGGTCAGGTTTCCCCCTTTAGGTTGATTCTGGACAACCTCAAAGAAATGTTGGGTTCCTCCAGGTGGGTTTGGTCCCCTCCCAGGTAGATTTTGAGCCCTCCTAGGAAAATTTTGGCCACCTCAGGTGGATTTGGGCATCCCAGGTTGCTGATTTTGGAACCCCCAAAGGATATCTTGGACACACCCAGGTATATCTGGGGTTCCCCAGCTGTATTTTAGGTGAGTTTCGGGTATATTGTGTACCCCAGGTGTATTTTGTGTACCCCAGGTGTATTTTGGGTTCCCTAGGCGTATCTGAGTTGTGTTTCAGGTATATTTCCGGTTCCCCAAGTGCATTTCCGGTTCCCCAGGTGTACCTCAGATATGTTTCCCCCCAGGCCCTGCGCTCCCTGTCCCGGTTCCCCCTCCCGCTCCGTTCCGGCCGCTCCGCCGCCATCTTGCAGCACTTCGGCCCCGCCCTCTGCGCCCGCCTCGACCAACGGCTGCGGCAGCACCGGCAGGGTGGGCGGGGCCTGAGGGGGCGGGGCCTATAAATAATAATGGGCAAAGGGGCGTGGCCTCAAAGGGAGGGGCTGTAGAGGGTGGGGCAGAGGGCGTGGCTTTATGGGGAGGTGGCTGTGAAAGGGGTGGGGCTAAAGAGGGCAGGGTGTTGGTGGTGGGTGGGGTTTGTGGGACTGATTTGCATATTAATTTGCATATCATTTGCATATTACAGAGCAGGGACTCCCCCCCACGCCCCCCCCGCAGGGGCGGTGCCCGGACCCTCCCCCAGCTCCGCCCATGGTGAGTCCCATCCCCCCTCCCCCACCCAGGACACCCCAGTGGTCCCCTCTGAGAGGGGGAGGAGCAGAGGAGGCCCCACCCCCAATTTTTGCCCCTCCCCCTTTTCCCAGCGCCGCCCTCGCCGGCCCCTCCCCCACTCCAGAGGCCACGCCCTGCTGCAGGTCCTGAGCCAGGTGAGGGGGAGGGGAGGGGACACACCTGGGGGTGGGGGAGGGGTTCAGATCCCTGTCCCCCTCACCCAGAGCCCCTCCCCCAGCACGCGGAGCCCCTCCCAGAGGCGGAGCTGCTGCAGCAGGCCCAGCCCCTCTGCGGCCACGCCCTGACCCCGGTGAGTGACCCCAGCGCCCCTCCCCCACCCACCACGGCACCCCAAAGGTGTGGGGGGAGGGGCTGACCCCCCCGTGTCCCCTCCCCCACAGGCAGCTCTGGGTCCCCTCCTGCGCCGGGGCCTCGTGCAGAGGAGCGGCCGCCCCCCCCGGTATGGCTGAGACCCCCCGAGCCCCCAGACTCACCTGGGACCCCCTGAGCCACCTGGGGACCCCCCTGAACCCCCAGACTCACCTGGGACCCCCTGAACCACCTGGGGACCCCCTGAGTCCCCAGACTCACCTGGGACCCCCTGAACCACCTGGGGACCCCCGAACCCCAGACTCACCTGGGACCCCTTGAACCACCTGGGGACCACCCCTGAACCCCCAGACTCACCTGGGACCCCCCTGAACCACCTGGGAACCCCCCCCGGGACCCCCAGACTCACCTGGGACCCCCCAGGTTCTCTTGGACCCCACTGGAACCCCCCCAGAACCCCCCCATATCACCCCTCCCCCCCCCCAGGTACTCTCTGACCCCGAGGGGGCGGAGCCTGGCGCAGGCCCCGCCCCCTGCCCAGGTACCACCACAGCGCCCCCTGGCGGAGCAGGAGGAGAACGGCGCCCCCTCCCCCCCGCCGTGAGTTTTTGGGGAGGCTGAGGGGGGAGGGGACATTTGGGGGGGGGTGACAAACACCTGGAGGGGTTTGGGGGAGGGGTCAGAGCCCCCAGGTGAGTTTGGGGTGTCCCCCCCCAGGTGCGACCCCGGGGTGGAGTTTGAGCTCAGACCCGGCGAGTTCGACATCGTGCTCTGCGCCGACGTCACCGAGGCCAACGGGTCTGTCCCCTCCCCCTCCCTGTCACCCCTGCGTGTCCCCATGGCCACACCCCGTCACGTGACACCCCCCATGGCCACACCCTGTCACGTGACACCCCGATGGCCACACCCTGTCACGTGACACCCCCATGGCCACACCCCATGTCATGTGACCCCATGACCACACACCCTGTCACGTGACCCCCCATGTCCCCAACCCCCCAGATGTGTCCCCACAATGTCCGCGTGTCCCCTAAGTGTCTCCATGTCCCCCCCATGTCCCATGACGTATCTCCATGTCCCCTGACATGTCCCCTGACGTGTCCCTGTGTCTCCTGACATGTCCCCGTGTCCCCCAGCTTGTCCCCTGACGTGTCCCTATGTCCCCTGACGTGTCCCCTGACGTGTCCCTGTGTCCCCTGACGTGTCCCCGTGTCCCCTGACGTGTCCCTGTGTCCCCTGGTGCCCCTGACGTGTCCCTGTGTCTCCTGGTGTCCCCTGATGTGTCCCCTGGTGTCCCCTGACGTGTCCCTGTTGTGTCCCCAGCCCCCGCGGGGGGGTCCCGGCCCTGCTCCGTTCCCGGGGGGTCCCGGTGCTGCTGCGGCGCCTCCACGTCGGCGACTTCCTGTGGGTGGCGCGGGAGAAGGAGCCGCCCCCAGGTGGGCGG
Organism: Muscicapa striata striata; assembly: GCA_030060385.1. Lineage (NCBI taxonomy): Eukaryota > Metazoa > Chordata > Aves > Passeriformes > Muscicapidae > Muscicapa > Muscicapa striata. Next base: position 72,936 of record JAREIS010000618.1, read on the forward strand.
GGCCAGGGAGGGGCGGGGCCAGCGCTGGGAGGGGGGTGGGGTGGTTTAATGGGTGTGGTCATTAGTGGGTGTGGTCACTGTTAATGGATGTCGTTATTAATGGGTGTGGTTAGTGGGTGTGGCTGTTATTATGGGTGTGGTCATTAATGGGTGTGGCCAGCATAAATGGGTGTGGTTACTATGAATGGGTGTGGTCATTAATGGGTGTGATCATTAGTGGGTGTACTCATTAATGAGTGTTGTTATTATTAATGCGTGTGGTCACTAATGGGTGTAGTTAGTGGCTGTGGTCATTGGTGGGTGTGGCCATTGGTGGGTGTGGTCATTGGTGGGTGTGGTCATTAATGAGTGCAGTTATTATTAATGGGTGTGGCCACTAATGAGTGTGGTCATTAATGGGTGGTGAGTTAATGCTGGGTGGGCGTGGCCTGTGACTGACCCCATCCCTTTCCTGGGGGTGTGGTCTGTTGGGTGGGCGTGGTCAGTTCTGGGTATGGCTCGGGGTGGGCGTGGCTTGGCCGGGCGTGGCTGGGGTGGGCGTGGCTTGGCCAGGCATTGCTCGGGGTGGGCGTGGCTTGGCCGGGCATGGGGGTGGGCGTGGCTCAGTGGGTGTGACCCCCACGGGCCACGCCCCAGGCCACGCCCCCCGGGAGCTGGCGCTGGACGTGGTGGTGGAGCGGAAATCAGCGGCAGATTTGGGGAACAGCATCAGAGACGGGCGGTACCGGGAGCAGAAGGTGGGGCTGGGACACTGGGGGGACTGGGAGGGACTGGGAGGGACTGGGGGACTGGGGGGACTGGGAGGGACTGGGGGGACTGGGAGAGACTGGGAGGGGACTGGGGGGGACTGGGAGGGACTGGGAGTGCTTGGAATGTGACTGGGGTGCTCTGGCTGTCCCCGTGTCCCTCTGTCCCCTGTCCCTGTGTCCATCTGTCCTGTCCCCCATCCCTGTCCTTCTCTCCCTGTCCCTCCCTTGTGTCCGTCTGTCCCTGTCCCATCCCTGTGTCTGTCTGTCCTGTCCCTCTGTCCCTGTGTCCCTCTGTCCTATCCCTGTCCCTCTGTCCCCCTGTCCCTGTGTCCCTGTGTCCGTCTGTCCCTGTGTCCCTCTGTCCCATGTCCCATCCCTGTCCCCGTGTCCGTCTGTCCCGTGTCCGTCTGTCCCGTGTCCCCGTGTCCGTCTGTCCCGTGTCCCCGTGTCCGTCTGTCCCATGTCCCCGTGTCCGTCTGTCCCGTGTCCCCGTGTCCCCGTGTCTGTCGGTGTGTCCCCGTGTCCGTCTGTCCCGTGTCCCGTGTCCATCTGTCCCGTGTCTGTGCCCCGGTGCGTGCCAGGCCCGGCTGCGCCGCTGCGGGCTCCGGTTCCCGGTTTATCTCCTGGAGGATCCGGGGGAGGCGGAGCCGCTGCCCCTCCCCCCGCGCAGCCTGCGCCAGGCGGCGGCCAACACGCAGGTCCGGGATGGAGAGAGACCCCTCCCAAATTAACAGAGACCCCTCCCCAAATTAACAGAGACCCCTCCCCAAATAACAGAGACCCCTCCCCAAATTAACAGAGACCCCTCCCCAAAATACACAGAGACCCCTCCCCAAATAACACAGAGACCCCTCCCCAAATTAACAGAGACCCCTCCCCAAAATACACAGAGACACAGAGAGACCCCTCCCCAAATTAACAGAGACCCCTCCCCAAATTAACACAGAGACCCCTCCCCAAATTAACACAGAGACCCCTCCCCAAAATACAGAGAGACACAGAGACCCCTCCCCAAATAACAGAGAGACCCCTCTCCAAAATAACACTGAGAGACACAGAGAGCCCTCCCCTAATAACAGAGACCCCTCCCCAAATTAACAGAGACCCCTCCCCAAAATACAGAGAGACTCCTCCCCGAATTAACACAGAGACCCCTCCTCAAAATATAGAGAGACCCCTCCCCAAAATACACAGAGACCCCTCCCCAAAATACAGAGACCCTTCCCCAAATTAACACAGGGACCCAGAGACCCCTCCCCAGATTAACACAGAGACCCCTGGGACCCCCGGGACCCCTCCCCAAATAACACAGAGACCCCCGGGACCCCCGAGCCCCCTCCCCGGGACCCCTCCCCCCAGAGCCCCTCCCTGAGGACCCCCAGGAGCCCCCTCCCCACGCTGTGCCCCCCCAGGTGCAGGACGGGTTCCTCGTGGCGCGCACCCGGGACCCCCAGGACTCGGCCGAGTATTTGGGGGTGCTGGGGGAGCAGCTGAGGAGGAGATTTGGGGTGAGGGGGGGACACCGGGGGGCACAGGGAGGGAAATTTTGGGGGGAAAAGGGGGGGGGCACGGTAAATTTGGGGGGGTTCTGGGTGGGACGTTGGGGGGATGTGGGGGGACAGGGAGGGAAATTTTGGGGGACGTGGTGGGGGAAATTTTGGGAGGACAAGGGGGATGGGGGGGGACATGGGGGCTGGGGGGCACAGGAGGGAAATTTGGGGGACACTGGGGGACTTGGGGAAAAAGGAGCAAAAATGGGGAAATTTTGGGGGTTACATGGAGGGAAAGGGGGGGACATGGGGGGCTGCAATGGGGGACAAGGAAGGAAATTTTGGGGGACATTGGGGGGCTGGAGGGAAAATTGGGGAAAATTGGGGGACATTGGGGAGCTGGGGGGGGGGTGGGGAAATTTTGGGGGACATTGGGGGAATATGGGGAGACAGGGAGGAAATTTGGGGGCTTGGGGGAAATTGAGGGGGAATGGATGGAAATTTTGGGGGGTATTGGGGACACCAAGGAGAGCCCCCAAGCCCCCCAAATGCGCCCTCCCCCAGGGCCGCGTGCTGCAGGCGTGGGGGTCACGTGACCGCGCGGGGCCCCCCCGAGCCCCCCGGGACCCCCCTGAAGCTGCTGCCGCTGCAGAGGCTGCGAGAGGGGGGGGGCAAGAGCCAGGTGCGGTGGGGGAGGGGCGAAAGGGGGCGGGGAGGGGCGAAAGGGGGCGGGGAGGGGCGAAATGGGGGGGGGGAGGGGTTAAATGGGGTGGGGGTGTCACTGAGGTGGATTTTGGGGGGTCTTCAGGGGTGAAAGGGGTCAGGGAGGAGCCCCTGAGGGGGGAGGGGAGCCCCGAGTTGGTTTTTGGGGGGTGGGGGAAATGCTTGGGAGGTTTTTGGGGTCCCCTCACCCACCCCCGTTTTTGTCCCCTCGGGGTTATTTTGGGGTTCAGGATGTAATTTCGGGGTTCAGGTGTTATTTGGGGTGTTCAGGGGATATTTTGGGGTTCAGGGGTTATTTTTGGAGTTCAGGTGTTTTTTTGGGGGTTCAGGGGATATTTTGGGGTTCAGGGTGTTAATTTGGAGTTCAGATGTTATTTGGGGTGTTCAGGGGATATTTTTGGGTTCAGGTGTTATTTTTGGAGGTTCAGGGTGTCATTTTGGGGTTCAGGGTGTTATTTTGGGGGTTCAGGGTTATTTTTGGGGTTCAGGTGTTATTTTGGGGGGTTCAGGGGTCATTTCGGGGTCCCCTCACCCCCATTTCCCCCCCCCCAGGCACAGACCGTGGGCTCCGTGTCCTGGGTGTCATTTCGGGGTTCAGGGTGTCATTTTGGGGTTCAGGCTGTCATTTCGGGGTTCTGGCTGTTATTTCGGGGTTCAGGATGCCATTTCGGGGGTTCAGGGGTCATTTTGGGGTCCCCTCACCCCCATTTCCGCCCCTCCCCCCAGGCGCAGACCGTGGGCTCCGTGTTCTCTCGGCAGCTGCTGCAGCTGGGGGGGCTCAGTGGGGGCAGGGCCGGGGCCGTGCTCAGCCTCTTCCCCACCCCCGCCAGGTTTGGGGGGCCCGGGGGGGGGGGGGTTGGGATCCCCAAAAACCACCTGCAAAGGGGGGGGAGGGTCCCCAAAAGGGAATTGTCCCGTGGGGAGGGGGAGGGGAGGGATCCCGGGGTGGGGGAGGGGTCTCTGAAGGGTTTTTTTGGGGGTCCCTGAGCTCTGTCCCCTCCCCCACAGCCTCATGGCCGCCCTGGGCCCCTCCCAGGACCCCCAAAAATGTCGGGAGCTGCTGAGTGCCCTGAGCTGCGGCCCCGCCCACAGGTGAGACACCCCAAAAATAAAATAAATAAAATATTCTGGGGATCCCCCAAAAATAAAATAAATAAAACATTCTGGGGATCCCCCAAAAATAAAATAAATAAAACATTCTGGGGATCCCCCAAAAAATAAAAATAAATAAAACATTCTGGGGATCCCCCAAAAATAAAATAAATAAAACATTCTGGGGATCCCCAAAAATAAAATAAATAAAACATTCTGGGGATCCCCAAAAATAAAATAAATAAAACATTCTGAGGATCCCCCCAAAAATAAATAAAACATTCTGGGGATCCCCCAAAAATAAAATAAATAAAACATTCTGGGGATCCCCAAAAACAAAATAAATAAAACATTCTGGGGATCCCCCCAAAAAATAAATAAAATATTCTGGGGAACCCCCAAATCCCCCAAACCCCCGACTTTGGGTCCCCCCCCGCTGAATTTTGGGGTCTCACCCCTCTCCCCTCCCCCACAGGAAGTTGGGCCCCTCCCTCAGCAGGGCCCTGGTGCTGCTCTACGGGACCCGGGGGCCGCTGGGCTGAGGGGACACCAGTGTCACCCTATTGTCACCCCATTGTCACCCTATTGTCACCCCTGTCACCCCCATTGTCACCCCATTGTCACCCCAACAGCTGCAGATTTATTTTATAAAATAAATTTTTTTATAAAACCGAAGTTTTATTTTGGGCAAGGGTGGGAGGGGGAGGTGACAGCGCTGGGACAGGGGAGGGTGGCACCGGTGACAGTGACAGGGTGACAGTGATGGTGACAGGAGTGGCAGTGGCGGTGATGGCGAGGGTGACATCGTTACAGTGACAGGGTGACAGGGTGAGGGTGGCAGGTGGTGACACCGGTGACAGTGATGGTGACACCAGGACAGCGACACCCACCCATGACAGGGAGGGGGTGGCACGACCGAGGTCCCCTGGGGTCAATTTGGGGTCACCGCGTCCCCAAAAAGAGGGCGGGGTCAATTCCATGTCCCCTAAACGAGGTGGGGGGGGTGGAGGGCAGTCCTGGGACCCCAAAAAAGGGGGACGGTCCCCCAAAATGAGGGGGAGGGTCCCCAAAAAGTGGGAGGGGTGACACGAACGTCCCAGGCCGGGGGAGGGGCCCTGGGTGGAGCCGCCCTTGGCCGGGTTTGGGATTTTGGGGGGGCACAGAGGGGTGGGGCCGGGTTTGGGATTTTTGGGGGGGTGGGGCCGGGTTTGGGATTTTTGGGGGTGTGACCGGGGTGGGGCCGGGTTTGGGATTTTGGGATTTGCGGGGGGAGGGGGTGGGGACTGATTTGAGGTTTTGGGTGGGGGTGAGGATTGGGCCACGTTTGGGATTTGGGGAGCGGGGGGAGGGGGTGGGGCCGCCCTTGGCCGGATTCGGGATTTGGGATTGGAGAATTGAGATTGGGGATTTGGGGGGGCGGATCCGGCTGTGCCCCCCCCCCAGCCCGCCCCCGTCCCGCGCAGGAGGAGGAGGAGGAGGTGAGGAGGGGGTGACAGCGCGATGCTGGTGGCGCTGGTGGCGCTGGTGGCGCTGGTGGCCGCGGTGGCCGCGGGGGACGCGGGGGTCCCGCCGAGCCCCCTCCCCCCCCCGTGCCCGCTGGGGTTCGGGCCGGTGCCCGCGGGGGGCTGCGGTGACACGGACGAATGTCGCACGGCCGCCGTGTGCCACCACATGTGCCTCAACCACCACGGCGGCTTCGCGTGTCATTGTCACCGCGGCTTCGTCCTGCAGCCCGACGGGGTCACCTGCCGGCGCCGCCGCCGCCCCCCGCCCGGGGGACACCGGGGACGGAGCGGGACCCCCGGGAGCTCGGGGGACACCGAGAGCACATCGGGACCCCTCCCCAGAACTTCGGGGGACACCCAGGACAGCCCGGGACCCTCCCCGAGGGGTTCGGGGGACACCGGGAGCTGCCCGAGGGCTCGCGGCGCGGTTGGAGCTCCCGGCACCGGGACGGGACGGGAGGAGGCGAAGCCTCGCCCCGGGATTTGGCACCGGAGCGGTACCGGGACTTGCGGGAGGATTTGGACCGGGATCCGCACCGGGATCGGCACCGGGGATCCGCATCCAGGCTCGCACTGGGATCCCCATCGGGATTTGGCACCGGGAGGGCGCCGGGAGCCGCGGCCGGGGCGGAACCGGGGCTGGCACCGGGATTGGGACCAGGATTCGGACCAGGATCTGAACCGGGATTCGGACCGGGATCCGGACCGGGATTCCCGGAGGATTTGCCCCAGGAGCGGCACCGGGGCTTGCACGAGGATTGGAACCGCGATCGGAACCGGGATTTGGATCGGGATCGGAACCGGGATTTGGATCGGGATCGGAACCGGGATTTGGATCGGGATTGGAACCGGGATTTGGATCGGGATTTGGATCGGGATCCCCGCCAGGATCCGGGCCGGGATGTGCCCGAGGATTCGGACCGGGATCTGCCCCCGGCGCGGCACCGGGGCTCGCGTGAGGATTGGAACCGGGATCCGAACCGGGATTCGGGCCGGGATTCCCACCAGGATTTCCGTGAGGATTCCCAGCCCGGCTGGCAGCGGGATTTGCACCGGGATTCACCCGAGGATTCCCGGGAGGATTTGTCCCGAGAGAGGCACCGGGATTTAAACCGGGATTTCTGGCCAGACCGGGATTCCCACCGGGATTTACACCAGGACCGGGATCCCGGCTCGTCCCGGTACCGGGAGCCGCCCCGGGAGGATTCCCGGGAGGATTTTCAGCAGGATTTGCACCGGGACTCGCGCTGGGATCGGGGCCTGGGGCCGCCCCGGTACCGGGGGTGGCACCGGGACCCCCACGAGGGGTCCCACGGGGGGTCGCACCGGGATTTTGACCCGAATTCCCGCCGGGATTTTGACCCGAATTCCCGCCGGGATTTTGACCCCGATTCCCGCCGGGATTTTGATCCCGATTCCCACCGGGATTTTGACCCGAATTCCCGTCGGGATTTTGATCCCGATTCCCGCCGGGATTTTGACCCGAATTCCCACCGGGATTTTGACCCGAATTCCCGCCGGGATTTTGACCCGAATTCCCGCCGGGGTTCGGCCCCCGCCCCCTTCGCAGGCCCCTCCCCCGCGCCCCCCTTCAGGGACGGGGACCCCGATCCTTACGGGGACCCCTACGGGGATCTGGGGGACCCCGACCCCTACGGGGACCCCGAAACGGAGCCCTGGGACCCCGAGATTTATGGGGAGCCCTACGGGGACCCCTACGAGGATGAGGAGCCCTGGGACCCCGCCCCGCCCCCCCCGGACCCCCACAGGGACCCCGAGCCCGGGAGCCTCCGGAGGGGCCGGGACCCCCAAACCCGGCCCTGGGACCCCTATGGGGACCCCCAAAATGAGCCAGGGGACCCCCAAAACAGGACCTGGGACCCCTATAGGGACTCCTATGGGGATGGGGACCCCCAAAGTGACCCCATGGACCCCCAAACCAGAACTTGGGACCCCTATGGGGACCCCCAAAATGACCCCAGGGACCCCCAAACCCAACCCTGGGACCTCTATGGGGATGGGGACCCCCAAAGTGAGCACAGGACCCCCCAAAACAGGACCTGGGACCCCTATGGGGACCCCCAAAATGAACCCGGGGACCCCCAAACCCAACCCTGGGATCCCTATGGGGACCCCCAAAGTGACCCCAGGGACCCCCAAAACAGGACCTGGGACCCCCATGGGGACTCCTATGGGGATGGGGACCCCCAAAATGAGTCCGGGGACCCCCAGACCCAACCCTGGGACCCCTATGGGAACCCCCAGAGTGACCCCAGGGACCCCCACGGACCCAGCCCCTCCCCCAGGCCCCCCCAAACCTCCCCCTTCACCCCCCAGGAGCCCCCAGGTTCCCCCCCAGAATCCCAGTTACCCCCAGTTACCCCTGCAACTGCCCCCCCCAACCCCAGAGCCCCCCAGTTTGTCCCAGTTACCCTCCCAGTTACCCCTCCCACAACCCAGGACGTCCCAGTTGTCCCCCCAGTTGTCCCAGTTACTCCCCCAGTTGCCCTCCCCAGGGTCAAGGACCCCCCAAGTTCCCCCCCAGTTGCCCCCCCTCAATCCCAGTCGCCCCCAGTTGCTCTCCCAACTGCCCCCCCCCCACTCAGATCCTCCCAGTTTGTCCCAGTTCCCCCCCCAGCTGCTGCCCCAAAAACCAGGGACATCCCAGTTGTCCCAATTGCCCTCCCAGTTACCCCCCCACAGGCCAAGGACCCCCCACTTATCCCAGTTACCCTCCCAGTGGCCCCTCCAGTCGCCCCAGTTATTCCAGTTACCCCCGGTGGCCTCCCCAGTCGCCCCAATTATTCCAGTTACCCCCCCGGTGGCCTCCCCGGTCGCCCCAGTTATCCCAGTTACCCTCCCAGTCACGGCCCAGTTTGTCCCCCCCAGGGTCAAGGATCCCCCAGTGGCCCCAGTTGCCCCCCCAGTGGCCCCAGTTGCCCCCCGGGCCCCTCCCCGCGCGGGCTCGCTGCGCCTCGGGCTGGCGTTCGCGTTGCCCGTGGCACTGGGAGGGGCACTGCTCATACTGGGAGCACTGGGAGCGCTGGGGAGACCCCCCCGGCCGCCCCTCCCCTCCCCCCACGGCTGAGGGGGCGGGGGGAGGGGGGACCCCAACTGGGAGGGACACCCCAAACTGGGAAAGGAGCCCCGAACTGGGAAGGGAGGCCCAAACTGGGATTGTGAACCCCAAACTGGGATCCCTCCCGAACTGGGATTGTGAGCCCTGAACTGGGATTTTTAACCCCAAACTGGGATCGTGAGCCCCAAACTGGGACTGCCCCCACTCCCCCAGTCCCGCCCTGCCCCCCGGGTGGGGGAGGGGCGGGGGGCGAGGGCAATAAAGGGCCGGTGCTGCCCCTCCCCCACCCCGCGTTTGAGGTTTTTTTTTTTGGGGGGGAGGGGAGAGGGGCAGATCGGGGTGGTGGGGGAGGGGAGGGGAGGGCCGGGTCCCCCCCCCCCCTCCGCTCCAGCTGTTGAGCGGATCCAGCTGCGGGTGGGGGAGGGGAGGGCGCGGCCCCTGAGTCACCGCCGGGCCGGGGTCCCCTGGGGGGGGGAGGGGCGGGGAACGCCCAGGACAGGGGGTCCCCTGGGGAGGGGCGTGACGTCATCGCTGAGAGGGGGAGGGGCGGGGGAGCTGCTGGGGGAGTCCCAGTTTGTACCAGTACAAATCAGTACGGCCCGGACAGGACCAGTCCCACCAGTGTCCCCATCCCAGTGTCACCAGTGTCCCCATCCCAGTGTCCCCATCCCAGTGTCACCAGTGTCCCCACCCCAGTGTCACCAGTGTCCCCATCCCAGTGTCCCCATCCCAGTGTCACCAGTGTCCCCATCCCAGTCCCACCAGTGTCCCCATCCCAGTGTCACCAGTGACCCCACCCCAGTGTCACCAGTGTCCCCATCCCAGTGTCACCAGTGACCCCACCCCAGTGTCACCTGTGCCCCCATCCCAGTGTCACCAGTGCCCCCACCCCAGTGTCACCACTGTCCCCATCCCAGTCCCACCAGCACAGCCCGCGCGGAGCGGAGGGGGGCGGGGCTAACGCAAACCCCAGCGCGCGATTCACCAATCCCAGCGCGCGCCGCAAAGGGGGCGGGGCCTCGCTATAATAAAGGCGGATTTATGCAGATTAGCGACACCGCTCCGCGAAAGGCATCATGGGAAGAAAAAATTTGGGGAGAATTTCGCATTTTTAGGGATCCCTGAGTGCGTAATGCGGGATAAAAGTGCAAGAGAGGATGGAGAAAAATATCCCGGAGGGGCTGAGGAGGAGCCGAGCGCGGCTTGGGGGTGACCGTGAGCTGCGAGCGGGGCCAGCGGCGCTGGGAGCGGTGCTTGGCAGGGCTCGGCATCGCTTCTCGGCCTTTTGGCTAAGATCAAGTGTAGTATCTGTTCTTATCAGTTTAATATCTGATACGTCCTCGATGAGAGGACTTCATATTAAACGGATTTTTGGGCCTGGGAGTTGGATCCGGAGCTTGCTCCCTCCGCTCCGCGCATCGTCCCGGTATTGCAGTGCCTCCGGGAACGGTGCACCCCCAACGGGGACCTTTCTGTGGTCAAAAACAGATTAAGGATTATGCTAAATTTCCCTAAGTACGACTATATCACGACATATCCTGCTCTGTAATGATTCGGTCTCAGCCTTAGAAAATTTTCTGCTCTCCGCGCGTTGTCCCCGCCATTCCAGCGCCTTCGGGAGCGCTGCCCCGCACACAGGTATTATTAATTTATTATGGCGGCGGGCGGGAAACGCGTGAGGGGAGCGCTGGGTGAAGGACGCGCGGGCACCTGAGGAGGAAAAACAGCGACATTTCAGCCTCATGTCGCGATATACACACGGTATACACGACGGGAGCGAGAATTTGGCGTTGTTTTCAAGCTTTGTGAGGGGATGGGGGGAAAACGGAGCCGCCCCAGCTGCGGAACTCCGGAGAGAGCGCAGAGAGCTTCTGGCAGGAACGCGTTCGAGATGGCTTTAAAGAGTGAAAATCTAAAGAGTGAAAATGTAAAATTTTAAAATTTTAAGAGTTTAAATCTAAAGGTTTAAATCTGGTTTTGGTGGGATAAATAAAATGCCTGTGTGCGGGGCAGCGCTCCCGAAGGCGCTGGAATGGCGGGGACAACGCGCGGAGAGCAGAAAATTTTCTAAGGCTGAGACCAAATGATTACAAGGCTGGGCATGTCGTGATATAGTCATAACTATGGAAATTTAGGATAACTCTTAATCTGTTTTTAACTCTTCAAAGGTCCCCGTTGGGGGTGCACCGTTCCCGGAGGCACTGCAATACCGGGACGATGCGCGGAGCGGAGGGAGCAAGCTCCGGATCCAACTCCCAGGCCCAAAAATCCGTTTAATATGAAGTCCTCTCATGGAGGACGTATCAGATATTAAACTGATAAGAACAGATACTACACTTGATCTTAGCCAAAAGGCCGAGAAGCGATACCGAGCCCCGCCAAGCACCGCTCCCAGCGCCGCTGGCCCCGCTCGCAGCTCACGGTCACCCTCAAGCCGCGCTCCCGCCCTCCCTGTCCCGTTCCTGAAGTTTTTATGCCTCTTATCCCGCACCTTCCGCTCCAATCCCGCAGGATCCGACCCCCCTGAACCCCGAAATCCCCCAAAAATATCCTCCCATCATGACCCTCGCTCTGTCTTTGCCTCTACTTTGCATAACCCCGCCCCCTCTCCCCCCGGCAGCGCGGGGAGTTTTAACCGCCACAGCGGAGCCCTGGGGAATGAGGAAAAATGGCGATTTTTGGAGTTGAAATCTGCGATTTTTTGGAGTCGTGCCTTTCCCTTAGGTGTAGGATGAGAAGGGGGCGGGTCCTGCCGGGGGCTGCGTTGGGAGGTGTTACCTGTGCACACCTGTCCAGGTGTGTCCTGGAGGAGAGAAGGGTGTGGGGGGTCCCTCAAGGGACGACAGTTGGAGCTGGGGGGCTCCTGAGGGCACCTTGGGATCCTTTTTTGTTCCATTTAATGTTCCCAGTTCCCTCATTTCCATCCCAGTTCGTCCCCCGTCCCTCCCTAACAAACCCTTGCCAGGAAAATGAGGGGAGAGTGAGAGGAAAAGGAGCTGAAATCCAGGAAAAAAAAATTAATTCCATAATTCTGTGTTTAAATGGAAAAGAAACCTCGCTCACCGGCAATTTGTAGAGTGCCTTTTTAATTATTTCGATCGCTCTAATTAACAGCAAACCGCATTTCCCTTAATTTATGCTTTAATGAATCACAAATGCGCGGGCCGCTCGGGCGCTGACAGAGGCACCGAGGCCGCCCGGGACCCTCCCGGTGCTCACGGAGGCTCCCGGGCCTCACCGGGGCCGCCATCGCTCCGTGAGGGGAGGCGGCCGCCATGACGGAAGGGGCGTGGTCATGCATCGGTCACGCCCATTGTGGGCGGGCTTTCCGCGCTCCCGGAAGTGGCGCTACCCCGGAAGCGGCGCGGGAGCTGCCCCGGAAGTGGCGGGCGCTGCCCCGGAAGCGGCGCGGGGCGGGCAGGGCGGCGATGGCGGCGGAGGAGCCTCAGCAGCCGCAGCCGGAGCCGCTCGGCGGCAGCGATGCCGACGGTACCGATGGAGCCCCCTCACGCATCCCCATCCCGTTACCCTCGGGATGGGATCCCCCGGTTCTCCATCGCGCCGCGGCCCCGCTTCTCTCCGGAGGGCCTCGATCCCCTCGGCAGCCCCCGGATCACCCCCGGTTCCCCTGAACCCACCGCCCAAAAACCCCCCAAAAAACACCCCGATCCCTCCCCGCTCCCCCCGACCTCTCCCCCCAGCATCCTCCCGGGCGGACCCCCGAGTCCCGGTGGGGCCGAGGAGCCTCCCGGGACCCTCCCGGTGACCCCCGGTGTCCCCCCAGGCGTGAACTGCCTGGCGTACGACGAGGCGATCATGGCGCAGCAGGACCGGATCCAGCAGGAGGTGGGGAATCCCCCGCCCCAAATTCCACCCAAATCCCCCCCGGGGGTCCCCGAGCCCCCCCCCGCCCCCCGCGGGGTCCCCAGGCCTGTGACCCCCGGTTCGCCCCCCCCAGATCGCGGTGCAGAACCCGCTGGTGTCGGAGCGCCTGGAGCTCTCCGAGCTCTACAAGGAGTACGCGGAGGATGACCACGTGTACCAGGAGAAGATCAAGGTGCGGCACTGGGATGGACTGGGGGCGCTGGGGGGGGTGCTGGGATGGACTGGGAGGGGCACTGGGATGGACTGGGAGGGCACTGGGATGGATTGGGAGGGCACTGGGATGGACTGGGAGGGCATTGGGATGGATTGGGAGGGGACTGGGATGGACTGGGAGGGCACTGGGATGGATTGGAGGCTGCTGGGATGGACTGGGAGTTGCTGGAATGGACTGGGTCAGACTGAGGGACACTAGGATGGAATGGGGGCGTTGGAATGGACTGGGCGGGTGCTGGGACGGACTGAGGGGTACTGGGATATACTGGGGGGCACTGGGATGAACTGGAGGCTGCTGGGATGGACTGGGAGGGCACTGGGATGGACTGGGGGTGCTGGGATGGACTGGGAGGAGCTGGGGGTCACTGGGAGATGCTGGGAGGTACTGGGACAGACAAGGCCATTGGATGGACTGGGAGGGACACTGGGATGGACTGGGACAGACAGGGACATTGGGATGGGCTGGGGGGCACTGGGATGTACTGGGAGGCACTGGGACAGACTGAGAGACATCCTGAGAAGAACTGGGGTGCACTGGGACAAACTGGGACACTCTGAGACACCAGGCTGGGGTTGGCTGTAGCTGGGCTGTCCTGGGGTGTCCCCAGGGGTGTCCCCATGTCCCCAGGGGTCTCTTGGCTGTCCCCTTGGTGTCCCCAGGGGTGTCCCCAGGGGTGTCCCCATGTCCCCAGGGGTGTCTTGGCTGTCCCCCGTGTCCCCCCGGTGTCCCCACGTGTCCCTGTCCCCCAGGACCTGCTGCAGAAATATTCCTACATCCGCAAGACGCGGCCGGACGGGAACTGCTTCTACCGCGCCTTCGGCTTCGCGCACCTGGAGGCGCTGCTGGAGGACGGGCAGGAGCTGCAGCGGTGGGAGCCCAGAAATGCACCCCAAAAACAGCCCCTGGGAGCCCCAAAAACTGCCCTGGGAGCCCAGAAATGCACCCCAAAAACAGCCCCTGGGAGCCTCAAAAACTGCCCTGGGAGCCCAGAAATGCACCCCAAAAACAGCCCCTGGGAACCCCAAAAACAGCCCCTGAGAGCACAGGAACCCCAAAAACTGCCCTGGGACCTCAAAAATACGCCCTGAGACCCTAAAAACAGCCCCTGAGAGCACAGGGACCCCAAAACCAGCCCCTGGGAACCACAAAAACAGCCCTGGGAGCCCAAAAATGCACCCTGAGACCCTAAAAACAGCCCCTGGGAACCCCAAAAACAGCCCTGGGATCCCAAAAACATGCCCAGACACCCCCAAAACAGCCAGAAATCACCCCCCAAGCACACCCCAAGTCCCCCAGGTTCTTCCCCAAGTTCCCCTGGGATATTGGGGTGTCCCTTTGGGAGTCCCCTGGGATGTTGGGGTGTCCCTTTGGGTGCCCCCTGGGATATTGGGGTGTCCCTTTGAGACCCCCTGCAATTTTGGGGTGTCCCTTTGGGAGCCCCCCTGGGATGTTGGGGTGTCCCCCAGAGCCCCCCTGGTATTTTGGGGTGCCCCCCCGAGCCCCCCGTGTCCCCCCAGGTTCAAGGAGGTGTCGGCGCGCAGCAAGGAGGAGCTGGTGGCGCAGGGATTCACCGAGTTCACCATCGAGGACTTCCACAACACGGTGACAGGGGACAGGGACAGGGACAGGAGGACAGGGGGACAGGGGGACATGGGGGGGGACACAGGGACAGGGGGACAGACACAGGGACAGGGACACGGGGACACAGGGACATGGGGACATGGACAGACACAGGGAAAGGGTGACATGGGGGACACAGGGACAGGGACAGACACAGGGACATGGACAGGGAAAGGGGGACATGGGGACAGGGACAGGAACAGGGACATCAGGACAGGGGACACAGGGACAGGGACATGGGGACATGGGGGGACACCAGGACAGGGACATGGAGGGGACACAGGGATATGGGGGGGACACAGGGACAGGGACATGGGGGGACACCAGGACAGGGACACGGGGGGACATGGGGACACAAAAAGGCCACAGCGGGGGACACGGTGACACAGGGAAATGGGGACACTGGGGGACAACACTGAGTTCAAAATCCAGGACTGGCACAGCACGGGGTGGGGGTTGCTGTGTGTGACACAGGTGTGTGTGTGTGACACAGGTGTGTGTGACACAGGTGTGTGTGACAGGTGTGTCCCTGTCCCACAGCTGATGGAGCTGATCGAGCGCGTGGAGCGCCGGGTGTGTGTGACACAGGTGTGACACAGGTGTGACAGGTGTGACAGGTGTGTGACAGGTGTGTCCCCGCAGCTGATGGAGCTGATCGAGCGCGTGGAGCGCCGGGTGTGTGTGACACAGGTGTGACAGGTGTGACACAGGTGTGACACAGGTGTGACACAGGTGTGACAGGTGTGACCCAGGTGTGTGACAGGTGTGACCCAGGTGTGTGACAGGTGTGTCCCCACAGCTGATGGAGCTGATCGAGCGCGTGGAGCGCCGGGTGTGTGTGACACAGGTGTGACCCAGGTGTGACAGGTGTGTGACAGGTGTGACACAGGTGTGACAGGTGTGACCCAGGTGTGTGACAGGTGTGTCCCTGTCCCGCAGCTGATGGAGCTGATCGAGCGCGTGGAGCGCCGGGTGTGTGTGACACAGGTGTGACAGGTGTGACCCAGGTGTGACAGGTGTGTGACAGGTGTGTGACAGGTGTGTCCCTGTCCCGCAGCTGATGGAGCTGATCGAGCGCGTGGAGCGCCGGGTGCCGCTGCCGGAGCTGCTGGCCGCCTTTAACGAACCGGCCACCTCGGATTACCTGGTGGTTTACCTGCGGCTGCTCACCTCGGGCTGCCTGCAGCGCCACCGCCGCTTCTTCGAGCAGTTCCTCGAGGGGGGGCGCAGCATCAAGGAGTTCTGCCAGCAGGTACGGCCACCTGGGCCACCTGGGCCACCACACCTGGGCCACCTGGGCCACCTGGGCCACCACACCTGGGCCACCTGGGCCACCTGGGGTACCACACCTGGGCCACCTGGGCCACCTGGGCCACCACACCTGGGCCACCTGGGCCACCTGGGCCACCACACCTGGGCCACCTGGGCTACCTGGGCTACCTGCCTGGGCCTCCTGGAGTACCACACCTGAGCCACCCCCCAATAACCCCATCCTTCTGTCCCTCTCTGTCCCCTCACCCCCAATAACCCTGTCCCCGTGTCCCCTCACCCCCCAATAACCCTGTCCCCCTGTCCCTCCGTGTCCCCTCCGTGTCCCCTCACCCTCCAATAACCCCATCCCCCTGTCCCTCTCTGTCCCCTCATCCCCCAATAACCCTGTCCCCGTGTCCCCTCACCCCCAATAACCCTGTCCCTCCGTGTCCCCTCCATGTCCCCTCACCCCCCAATAACCCCATCCCCCTGTCCCTCCGTGTCCCCTCCGTGTCCCCTCACCCCCCAATAACCCATCCCCCTGTCCCTCCGTGTCCCCTCCGTGTCCCCTCACCCCCCAATAACCCCGTCCCCCTGTCCCTCCATGTCCCCTCCGTGTCCCCTCCGTGTCCCCTCACCCCCCAGACCCCGTCCCCGCCCCGCGCCCACCGTGCCGTGTCCCCCCGGCAGGAGGTGGAGCCCATGTGCAAGGAGAGCGATCACATCCACATCATCGCGCTGGCGCGGGCGCTGCACGTCTCCATCCTGGTGGAGTACATGGACCGGGGCGAGGGCGGCGCCACCAACCCGCACGTGTTCCCCGAGGGCTCCCAGCCCCGCGTCTGCCTCCTCTACCGCCCCGGCCACTACGACATCCTCTACAAGTGACCCCCGACCCCCGGGGACCCCCCAAAACCCCCCCGGCCCCGCTGCGGCCGCGCCTCCTCCCCCCCCACCCCCGGCTCCTGTCCCGGTGATCCCAATAAAGAAATGGTCCCGAGGGTTGAGCGTGTTTATTTGGGGAGGGGTTTGGGAGGTGGGGAGGGGGTCTGGGCTCCTTTTAGGAGAAGTTTGGGATGGGGAGGGGAGTTTGGGGTGGGATTTTGGGGGGCAAGGAGGGGTCTGGACTTCCTTTAGGGGAAGTTTGGGGTGAGGAGGGCGAGTTTGGGAGGTGGGGAGGGGGTTTGGACTCCCTTTAGGGGGCACTTTTGGGTGGGGAGGGGGAGTTTGGGGACAGGAACGGGGGTTTGGGGCAGGGGGTGGGAGGGGATTTAGACTCGGGGTAGTTTGGGGTGGGATTTTTGGGGGGCAAGGAGGGATTTGGACTCCCTTTTGGGGCAGGGAGGGGGAGTTGGGGCAGCTGAGGGGGTGGGAGGAGGTTGGGACCCCCCCTTGGGGGAAATTTAGGGCTTGGGGACCCCCTTTTGGGGCTGGGGGTGGGGGGAAGGAAGTTGGGGACCCTTTGGGGGTCTCTGAGGTTTGGGGGGGGGCAGTTTGGGGTCTGAGTGGAACCCAGGGAAGGGTCCGGGGAAATTTTGGGGAGGGGGACCCAAACCTCGCCCAGCCCCGACCCCGGGACCCCCAAATCCGCCCCTCCCCACACCGGGAGCAAAACGGGGAACCCCTCGTGCAATTCCCACCCCCCTCCCCAAAAATCCGAGGCGGGAATCGCCACCGCCCCCTCCCCAAATTCCCTCCGTGCCCCAGATTCACATCCTGCACCCCCGCAAATCCCCCCGCACCGGGGGGCGGTCCCGGTTTGATCCTTCCCGCCCCCTCCCCAAATCCCCCGCACCGGGGGCGGTCCCGGTTTGATCCTCCCGCCCCCTCCCCAAATCCCCCGCACCGGGGGCGGTCCCGGTTTCATCCATCCCGCCCCCTCCCCAAATCCCCCCGCACCGGGGGGCGGTCCCGGTTTCATCCTTCCCGCCCCCTCCCCAAATCCCCCGCACCGGGGGCGGTCCCGGTTTCATCCATCCCCCCTCCCCAAATCCCCCGCACCGGGGGCGGTCCCGGTTTGATCCTTCCCGCCCTCCCCAAATCCCCCGCACCGGGGGCGGTCCCGGTCCCGGTCCGGCCCCCTCCCCTCCCCAGGCCCCCCCTCCGCCGCCGCCTTCCCACGCCCGCAGCCGCCGCCGCCGCCGCCGGGCCCGCACGCTCCGCCCGGTACCACCCGGTAAGGACCCCCGACCCCCCGGGACCCCCAAACCTCCCCGTCCCCCCCCGGTACCCGCCGATGCTCCAGCCCGGGGGGGGAGGGTCCGTTCGGCCGGAGCGGGGCCCGTTCCCGCCCGTGGCCCCTCGGAGCGACCCTCCCCACCCCCAACACTGAGACCCCCTCAACCCCTTCCGACCCCCCCCAGCCCCCCCAAATCCGCGGTGTCCCCACCCCCACTTCCCAGGGATGCTCCAGCCGGGGGGAGGGGCCCGAGCGTCCGGGAGAGGAGGGGGACACCCAGGCGCAGCCCTGCCCCCACCCTGAGCCCCCCCAGGACCTCCCCAAATCCCACCGGGACCCCCAGGACCCCCCAAAACCCTCCCGGTACCCGGGGATGCTCCAGCGGGGGGGGAGGGACCGTCCTGGCTGCGTGCGGTGGGGGAGGGGAGGGAAGAGGGGCCCGGGTGTCCTGACCCCCCCATAAACACCCCCAGACCCCCCAAAAATCCCCGGGACCCCCCAAAACCCCCCAGGGATGCCCCAGGTGGGGGTGGGGGGGTGCAGGATCAGGGTTTAGAGCAGTGACCCCCCCCCCCATCTCCATGAGACCCCCAAAAAACCGCCCTGAGCGCCCCCAGGGCTGGCGGGGGGGTCACGGGGGTCACGGGGGTGTCACCTGTGTCCCCCCCGGTGTCACCTGACCCCTCCCCCCAGGCCGCGGCTGACGCAAGGGGGTCCCTGGGGCACCAAGGTCCCGGGTGGGGGGGGGTCCCTAACGAGGCGCTGCTAATGAGGGGAGGTTCATTAGCGACGCTGCTAATTGGCCCCCGGAGGGGTGGGGGGAGGGTCCGAACACCTGGGTCCTGGCAGGTGTCACCTGAAGGGGGGATGGGGGGGGGGTGTCGCGTGTGAACCCTGACCCCCCTCCCCACCCTCAGGGGCCCCCCCGGCGGGGCGGGGGGGCCATGGAGCAGCGGGGCCGGTAGCCACGGCCTGGCCCGAGGAGCCCGCCAGGAGAGAGAGGAGCCAGGTAAGGCCCCGCCCCCTGCACACCTGGATGGCCGGGACCCCCCTAGGATGGGGGGGGGGGGGGGTCCCCTACAAGTGTTGGGGGGGGTTCCCTATAATGGGGGGGTCCCTAAAATGCGGGGAGGGGGTCCCTGCCCTTTCTATGGGGGTGGGGGTGACCCCTATGGGGGGGGTCCTTATAATGGGGGTGTCCTTATGATGGGGGGTCCCTTTAATGGGGGGGTGCTAATAATAGGGGTATCCTATAATGGGGGAGGGTCCCTATAATGGGGGAGGGTCCCTATAATGGGGAGTTCTTTATAATGGGGGGCGTCCCTATAATGGGGGTGCCAAAAATGGGGGGTTCCCTATAATGAGGGGTGCCCTATAATGGGGGTCCCTATAAAAAGGGTGCCCTGTAATGGGGGGCCCCTAAAGTGGGGGGAGGGAGATCCCTGCCCTTTCTGTGGGGTCAGACCTGGGGTCCTGCTCCCCCTTCGATGAGGGGTGCTGAGTGTGGGGGAGGGGTCACGCTGGGGGGGGGAGGGGCCTCCAGACCCCACGAGGGACCTGAGCGCTGCCCCCCCTCCCCCCCCCTCCCTCCCCCCACAGGATCCCCGTCCACCCATGGCCCCCCCTCCCCGTTCCCTCCCCGTCCCTCCCGTAGCCCGGGCACCGCGGGGGGGGCTCCTGACCGCCGTGGCCACCATCACCGTGCTGGCCATCGCCACCCGCTCCGCCGCCTGCCCGGCCGTTTGCCGCTGCTCCGGCGGCCGCGTTTACTGCAACGACCGCGGGCTGACGGCCGTGCCCGAGGGGCTCCCGCCCGGGGCCACCACGCTGTTCCTGCAGAACAACCGCATCGGCGACGCGGGGATCCCGGCGCGCCTGGGCCGGCTGCCGGCGCTGCGGGTGCTCTACCTGTACGCGAACGCGCTGGAGCAGCTGCCCGCGCACCTGCCGCCCGCGCTGCGGGAGCTGCACCTGCAGGAGAACAACGTGCGCGGGCTGTGCCGCCGGGCGCTGGCCCGGGCGCCGCTGCTCGAGCGGCTGCACCTGGACGATAACTCGGTGTCGGCCGCCGGTATCGAGGAGGACGCGTTCGCCGAGAACCGCCGGCTGCGCCTCCTCTTCCTCTCGCGCAACCACCTGAGCAGCGTCCCCGCGGGGCTGCCGCCCGCGCTGGAGGAGCTGCGGCTGGACGACAACCGCATCCACACCATCCCGCTGCGCGCCTTCGAGGGGCTGCCCGCGCTGCGGCGCCTGGTGCTGGACGGGAACCTGCTGGCGAACCAGCGCATGGCCGACGACACCTTCAGCCGCCTGGGCAACCTCAGCGAGCTCTCGCTCGGCCGCAACGCGCTGGCGGCGCCGCCGGCGAACCTGCCCCGGGCTCGGCTCCGCCGCCTCTCGCTGGCCGCCAACGCCATCAGCCACGTGCCGGCCGGAGCGCTGGCCAGGATGAGGGCGCTGGAGCGGCTGGACCTGTCGGACAACAACCTGACCACGCTGCCCAGGGGCTCTTCGACGATCTGGGCAGCCTGAGCCACCTGGGGCTGCGGAACAACCCCTGGTTCTGCGGCTGCAACCTGGCCTGGCTGCGGGACTGGCTGCGGCGCCGCGCCCGCCGCGCCTGGAGGTGCGGGGCTTGCTGTGCCAGGCCCCGGCGCGGCTGCGGGGGCTGCCGGTGGGCGAGCTGCGCGGCGAGATGGACGCGTGCGACAGCGCGGCCCCGGCGGGGGAGGCGCCGCGGGGGCGCATCCCCGCTGTCGCCGCCGTGTCCCCGCTGTGGCCGTGTCGCCGGGAGGAGCCGCCGCCACCACGCCGGGGCTGTGGGTGCAGGCGGCGCCGGGAGGGCCCTGCGGGTCCGGTGGCCACCGGCTCCTCCCGGGGCGTCGCTGAGGCTGAGCTGGCTGCGGCCCGGGGGAGCCGTGACCGAGACCTTGGTGCGGGGCGAGCGCGGCGAGTACGTGGTGCGGGCGCTGCAGCCCCGAGCCCCGTACCGGGTGTGCCTCGCCGCCCTGGAGCCCCCGCCGCTCCCCGCTCTGTGCCCAGGCCCGGGCGGGGGCCGGGGACCCTCCCCAAGCCGCTTCTCCCGGAGCCCCGCCGGGGACGCCGCTCCGCCGTGCTCCCCCCGGCAGCGGCGCTGGGGGCGGCGGCGGCGGCGGCGGCCGGGGTGGTTTTGGGGGTGCTGGGGGGGTGGTGGAGGAGGAGGAGGAGGAGGAGGATGGGGCCGCCCCTGCCGCCCCCCAAAGGTGCTGGCGGGGGGGGGCGGCTGGCGCTGAGGCCGCTGCGCGCCCCCGAGGAGGGGGGGATCCGCACCGTGTACCCCCCCCCGCCCCCACCGCCCCCGCCCCCCCCCGGCGTGCGGGGCTACCGGGGGGGGCAGGTGCCCCATGGTGGGGGAGGGGGGTCTTGATAAGGGGGAGGGGGCGGCCTCTTCCTGGGACACACCCCCCACCCCCCCACTGCCCGTTTTGGGGACCCCTCCCGGGCTGCGGCTCTGAGGACATTTCGGGGGGAACCTTTTAGGGGCGTTTCGGCTTTTTTTAAGGTGTTTTTTCGGCACCGCGGCTTTTTGGGGAGGGGGGGAAAAAAGGGCAGATTTGATGCAGGAATGGGATTTTTTGGGGAGGGGGAGTGGACGGACCCCGAGAGCCACGACCCCCTTGGGAGCTCCTGGGGGTGGGGAGGACCCAGGGGTCCGGGTGGTTCCCCCCTCCCCCCCCACGCGGCTTCGGGGAGGGTCCGTGCCCCCCCCCCCCGCGAGGTGCCTTCACCCCTCCCCCCGCCCCTGCCGTTGGATTTGGGGAAAAAGGACCAAAATCAGGAAAAAACCGACCCAAGAGGGCCGAGGGGGACCCAAAATCCTCCCTCTCCTTCCCCCCCCCAATAAACCCAGCGGCTCCTTTTCCTGCCGGCGACTCTTTCCCGTGGGACCGGGGGGGAAATTTGGGGGTGGGGGTGGGATGTGACATTGGGGGATCGCACGGGAGGGCTGGGGGTGTCACTGGGGTCCCAGGGTGGTGACACAGGGCAGGGTCCTTGAGGACGCGGGGAGGGCCTGGAGGGGTTTGGGGACTCCGGTGACGCCTCCTTCCTCACGTTCTTTTTCTTCTTCCTTCCCTCCTCTTCCTCTTCGTGTCTCCTTCATCTTCATCTCCCTCATTTTCATCCTTCCGGCCTTGCTCACGCCTCTCTCGTCCCCTCTTGTTGCTCTCGCTCTTCTCCCTCTTCCTGCCGCTTGCCCTGCCTTGCTTCTTCATCCTCCTCATCTTCCTCGCATCTTCATCCTCCTCGTCTTCCTCGTTCCTTCATCCCCCTCGTCTTCCCGACACCTTCATTCTCCTGGCACTTTCATCGTCCTCATCTACCTCGTACCTTGCTGCTCCCGTCCCTTCGCTGTTCTCCCTCCTTTCCCTTCGTCCCTTTCCCCTTCCTCCCCTTCAATCTTCCTCCTCTCTTTCATCCCCTTTCCGTTCCCGTGACTCCTTTCCCTCACACTTTCCCCGGTCCCTGTCCCGTTCTCGGTCCCGTTCCCGTTCCCGTTCCCGTCCTTGTCCCGTTCTTCCTCTCACTGTCCCCGGTCCCGTTCCCGTTCCTCCTCTCCCTCTCCCGTTCCCGTCCCGTTCCTGTCCTTGTCCCATTCCTCCTCTCACTATCCCCGTTCCCGTTCCCGTTCCTTCTGTCACTATCCCCGTTCTCTCTCCCGGTCCCTGTCCCGTTCCCGTTGCTCAGGCTCAGGAGCTGAAGGAGCGGGGGAACCGGGCGCTGGCGGCGGGGGACGTGGGGGCGGCCGTGGGTCACTACTCGGCCGCCATCGCCCGGGACCCCAACAACCACGTCCTGTTCAGCAACCGCTCTGCGGCCTACGCGCGGCTCGGGGACTACGGGCGGGCCCTGAGCGACGCGTGCCGCACGCTGGAGCTGCGGCCCGACTGGGCCAAGGTGGGCGAACCGGGCCGGGCTGGGGCAAAACCGGGGCGAGGTGGGGCAGAACTGGGCCAGGGTGGGGCAAAACTGGGGCAGGGTGGGGCACGGCGGGATGCGATGGATGGGACTGGGGGCTCTGTACAGCCCGCATTGGGTTATGGGGGGTGATTTTGGGGGGTCTGTACAGCTCCCGTGGGGTCGTGGAGGGATGGGATTGGGGGGCTGATTTTGGGGACTCTGTACAGCTCCCACTGAGTTATGGGGGGAGTGATTTTTGGGGCTCTGCACAGCCCCCATTGGGTTATGAGAGGGTTATTTTTGGGGGGTCTGCACAGTCCCCATTGGGTTATGGGAGGGTGATTTTTGGGGGGTCTGCACAGCCCCCATTGGGTTATGGGGGGCTGATTTTTGGGGGGTCTGCACAGCCCCCATTGGGTCACAGTGGCACAGGGTGGGGAGGACTGACCACGGACAATCAGAGTGGGGGTCCCAGGCTCCCCCCAAGCCCCCGAGGGCGCTCTGGGGGCTCAGCCCAGCTCTGCCCCCCAGGGCTACTCCCGCAAGGCGGCGGCTCTGGAGTTCCTGCAGCGCCTGGAGGAGGCCAAGGCCACCTACGAGGAGGGGCTGGCCCGGGACCCCGGCAATGAGCAGCTGCTGCAGGGCCTGCGTGGGGTGGAGACCAGGCTGGCAGGTCTGGGGGGGCTCTGGGATCATTTGGGGATGGGGGGGGAGGGGCTGTGAGGAGCAGGGGACAAGTTTTGGGTGGCCCTGAAAGATTTGGAGTAGCCTGGAGAGTTTTAGGGTGGGGGGTGTTTAAGATTTTGGGTGTTATTTGGGGGATCCCTGGGGGGTTTTGGGGTGCCTGAGCCTTGCTGACCCCGTTGCAGAGCGGAAGCTGCTGAACCCCTTCAGTGCCCCCGACCTGCTGGCGAGGCTGGAGGCCGACCCCCGCACCCGGGGGCTGCTGGGGGACCCCGAGTACCGGCGGCTGCTGGAGACCCTGCGCAGCGACCCCGGGCAGCTGGGGGCGTCAGTCACGGGCCTGGGGGCACTGGGAGGGGGGCTGGGGGCCTGGGAGGGGTTGGAAGGGGTTTGGGGGCTGGGAGGGGGTTTGGGGCACTGGGAGAGAGTTTTGGGGGGCTCGGAGTGATTTGGGGTGGCTGGGAGGGGGTTTGGGGGCCCTGGGAATGGGCTGGGGGCAGTGGGAGGGAGTTTTGGGGGGCTGAGAGGGGTTTGGGGGGGCAGGGAGGGGTTTGGAGGGGGTTTTGGGGGCACTGGGAGGGAGTTTTGGGGGCCTGGGAGTGGTTGGGGGTGGCTGGGAGGGGTTTGGAGGGGGTTTGGGGGCACTGGAAATGGACTGGGGGCACTGGGAGGGATTTTGGGGGGCACTGGGAGGAGTTTGGGGGACTGGGAGGGAGTTTGGGGGACTGGGAGGGAGTTTTGGGGGCCAAGAGGAGCCCCCTTAGGGAGGATTTTGGGATGGGGATTTAGGGATGGAGAATTTGGGGTTCAACCCCTCGGGGGGATTTTTGGGATGGAAATTTTGGGGTGCAACCCCCTCGAGGAGATTTTGGATGGCAATTTTGGGGTTCAGCCTCCTCAGGGCAATTTTGGGATGTGGATTCTTGGGGTGCAGCACCTTCAGGGCAATTTTGGGATGGAAATTTCGGGGTGCAGCCCCTTTGGGGGGACATTTTGGGATGGAAATTTGGGGTCCCCCCCCGCAGGAAGCTGCAGGACCCGCGGGTGATGACGACGCTGAGCGTCCTGCTGGGGGTGGAGCTGAGCGGGGCCGAGGAGGAGGAGGAGGCTCCTTCCCCACCCCCCCCGCCCCCACCACCCCCCTCCCAGCCCCCCCCAGCCGAGGAGCTCCCCCAAAACAAGCAGGAGGTGAGAGGGGGGGGGTCCCCAAAATGAGTTTGGGGAGTTTTGTGGGGAGTTTTGGGGTGGCTGTAGGGCAGGGATTGGGGTGCTGGAGGAGGTGAGATTTGTGGGGGGTCTCAGTCAGATTTTGGGGTGAGGGGTCAGTTTTGGGGTGATTGCTCCCCAAGGGAGGAGCTGGGTCTTCAGGGGGTTTAGAGGGCAGATTTGGGGTGATTTCAGCTGTTTTGGGGGTGTCCCCCTCAGACTCAGCAAGAGAAGGAATTGGGTTGTAGGGGCAGGATCTGGGTGTGAAATTTGGGGTGATTTGAGCCGTTTTTGGGGTGTCTCTCTGAGGCCCAGAAGGAGAAGGAGCAGGATTGTATTTTAGCAGGGTCTGGGTGTGAATTTTGGGGTGATTTCAGCCATTTTTGGGGTTCCCCTCAGGCCCAGAAGGAGAAGGAACTGGGCAACGCCGCCTACAAGCGCAAGGAGTTCCCGGCGGCGCTGGAGCACTACACCCGCGCCGAGCAGCTGGACCCCACCAACATGACTTATGTCACCAACCAAGCAGGTTTGTCACCTAAACCCCTTCCTAACCCACCTCCTCCCGAACCCCAAAACCCCCCTGAGCCCCCCCAAAATGCCCTTTGCCAGCCGTGTACTTCGAGACGGGCGAGTACGAGCGGTGCCGGGCACTGTGCGAGCGCGCCATCGAGGTGGGCCGGGAGAACCGTGAGGATTACAGGCAGATTGCCAAGTGAGTCTGGGGGGGTTCCAAAGGCTTGGGGGTCCCCTAAATTATCCCTGTCACCCCTAAAAAAAAAAAAATAAAAATCCTCATCTGTGTCAGGGCGTATGCCCGGATTGGGAACTCGTATTTCCGCGAGGAGCGCTACAAGGACGCCGTGCACTTCTACAACAAATCCCTGGCTGAGCACCGCACGCCCGACGTGCTCAAGAAGTGTCAGCAGGTGAGTGAGGGGCACTGGGGGGCACTGGGGGACCCCCCCAGAGCCCTCCCTGAACCCCCAAATGGCTGCTGCAGGCTGAGAAGATCCTGAAGGAGCAGGAGCGCTTGGCCTACATTGACCCCGACCTGGCGCTGGAGGAGAAGAACAAAGGCAACGAGTGCTTCCAGCGAGGTCTGGGGGCCCTGAGGGGTTTTGGGGGGGCTCCGAGGGGTCTGGGGGGGCGTTTGGGGATTCTCTGAAGGGGGGGGTCTGGGGGGACTCTGAGAGGTTTTGAGGGGGTGCTGAGGGGTCTGGAGGGGGTGGCCCTGAGGGGTTTAGGGGTGCTCTGAGGGATTTGGGTGTGGGTTCTGAGGGGTCTGGGGGGACTCTGAGGGGAGCTGGGGGTGGCTCTGAGGGATTTGGGGAGGGCTCTGAGGGGTCTGGGGGACTCTGAGGGATTTGGGGGTCCTCTGAGGGGTTAGGGGATGCTCTCAGGGATTCGGGGGGGGGTCTCTCAGGGGTCTGGGGGGGGGCTCTAAGAGGTTTGGAGGGGTTCTCAGGGCTTTGGGGATGCTCTGAGAGATTTGGGGGGGTCTCAGGGGTCTAGGGGGGGTCTCAGGGGTTTGGGGGTCTCAGGGGGGTTTGGGGACCCCCCTGAGCTCTGGGGGCTGTGTTTAGGGGATTACCCCCAGGCCATGAAGCACTACAGCGAGGCCATCCGGCGCAACCCGCACGAGGCGCGGCTCTACAGCAACCGCGCCGCCTGCTACACCAAACTGCTCGAGTTCCCCCTGGCCCTCAAGGTCTGGGGGCTGGGCTGGGGGTCCTGGGGGGTCCTGGGGGCTGGTATTGAGGGGTTTGGGGGTGGATTTGGGGGTTTTGGACCAGTTTGGGGAAGGATTGGGTAGGTTTGGGAGTCCTGGGGTGCTGGTTTTGGGACAGTGGGACACTTGGGGCTGGTTTGGGGGCACAGAGGAAGTGCTGGGGGTTGTTTGGGGGCTGCAGGGCCCATTTTGGGGCTCTTGGGCCACTCCTGACCCCCCTGTTTTTGCCCAGGACTGTGAGGAGTGCATCCGGCTGGAGCCGACCTTCAGTGAGTGGGGACACAAAGGGACAGGAGGGGACAGGCCCTGCCTTTCCTCTTCTGTGCCCTCATCATCCTCACCCCCCTCCCTGTGTGCCTGTGCCTGTGTGTGCCTTCCTGTTCCTGCTCTACTTGTCCCCACGTGTCCTTGTGTCCCTTCACCTGTCCCTGTGTCCCTCCTTGTCCCCATGTCCCCCACCTATCCCTGTGTACCCCCATCCCCTCATGTCCCTTCCTGTCCCCCTGTGTCCCCTCCTGTTCCCCCATGTCCCCTGCTATCCCTCTGACCCCCTTGTCCCCTCCCTTGTCCCCATGTCCCCCCACCTGTCCTTGTGTCCCGTCTATCCCTGTGTTGCCCATCCCTGCTGTCCCCGTGTCCCCCATGCCTCCACTGTCCCTGCTGTCCCCCTATGTCCCCACCTATCCCTGCTGTCCCGTGTCCCCCTTGTCCCTGTGTCCCCTGTGTCTCTGCTGTCCCCCCGTGTCCCCCCTGTCCCTGCTGTCCCCCCATTGTCCCCATTGTCCCCCCGTGTCCCCAGTCAAGGGTTACACGCGGAAGGCGGCGGCGCTCGAGGCCATGCGCGATTACACCAAGGCCATGGAGGTTTATCAGCGCGCCCTGGAGCTCGACCCCTCCTGCAAGGTGACCCCCTGGGACCCCCTGGGACCCCTAAAATCCCTGGGACCCCCCCAAATCCCTGTGACCCTCTGTGACCCCCTGACCCCTCTGTCCCCACCAGGAGGCAGCCGAGGGCCAGTGGCGCTGCGTGCGGGGGCAGCAGCAGCGCTCGGAGCCCCCAAACCCCTGTGACCCCCAAATCCTTGTGACCCCCCCAAACTCCTGTGACCCCCAAACCCCTGTGCCCCCCATGACCCCCTGACCTCTCTGTGACCCCCCCAAATCTCTCTGTGCCCCCAGGAAGCAGCCGAGGGCCAGCGGCGCTGCGTGCAGGGGCAGCAGCAGTGCTTGGAGCCCCCAAACCCCTGTGACTCCCTGTGACCCCCCCAAACCCCTGTGACCCCCAAACCCCTGTGACCCCCAAGTCCCTGTGACCCCCATGACCCCCTGTGACCCCCATGACCCCTCTGTGACCCCCTGACCCCTCTGTCCCCCCAGGAGGCAGCCGAGGGCCAGCGGCGCTGCGTGCGGGGGCAGCAGCAGCGCTCGGAGCCCCCAAACCCCTGTGACTCCCTGTGACCCCCCCAAACCCCTGTGACCCCCAAACTCCTGTGACACCCCAAACTCCTGTGACCCCCTGTGACCCCCTGACCCTTCTGTCCCCCAGGAGGCAGCCGAGGGCCAGCGGCGCTGCGTGCGGGGGCAGCAGCAGCGCTCGGAGCCCCCCGAGGAGCTGCGGCGCCGCGCCCTCGCCGACCCCGAGGTGCAGCAGATCATGGGCGACCCCGCCATGCGCCTCATCCTCGAGCAGATGCAGAAGGACCCGCAGGCCCTCAGCGAGTGAGTCCCCACAAGTGTCCCCAAGGGGTCCCCAACTGTCCCAGAGTGTCCCCAAGGTGTCCCCTCGTATCCCCACGGTGTCCCTAGTGTCCCCAGGCTGTGCTGGGATGTCCCCAGAGTGTCCCCTGATGTCCTCAAGATGTCCCCAGGCTGTGCTGGGCTGTCCCCAAGTGTCCCCTCATGTCCTTGAAGTGTCCCTGATGTCCCCAGGCTGTGTTGGGCTGTCTTCAGCTGTCCCCAGACTGTCCCCAAGTGTCCTCTCATGTCCCCAGACCGTGCTGGACTGTTCACAAGTGTCCCCAAGGGTGTCCCCAGACCATACTGGGGTGTCCCCAACTTGCCCAGACTGTCCCCAAGTGTCCCCAGTATTGTCCCCCATGTCCCCAGGCCGTGCTGGGCTGTCCCCAGAGTGTCCCCAAGATGTCCCCAGGCTGTTCTGCGTGTCCCTAGAGTGTTCCCAAGTGTCCCCTGATGTCCCCAGGCTGTGCTGGGATGTCCCCAGAGTGTCCCCTGATGTCCCCAAGGTGTCCCCAAGTGTCCCCTGATGTCCCCCCCTCCCCCAGGCACCTCAAGAACCCCCTGATTGCCCAGAAGATCCAGAAGCTGATGGACGTGGGGCTCATCGCCATCCGGTGACCCCCAAACCCCCCGGGGACCCCCAAAAACCCCGGGGACACCCCGACCCCTCATGGGGGGGGCTGGGGGGGTGCTGCCCCTCCCCCCCCACACCCCCAAAAAACAAACAAAAAAACCCCCCAAAACTCCTGTTGGTTCTGGGGCGCTGCCCCCCCCAATAAAGAGAGGAGCAGTGACCCTGGGTTTGGGGATCTGGGGGGAGTTTGGGGGGGAGAGGAGGAAAATTGGGGAGATTTGGGGGTCAGGAGGAAAATTGGGGTCCCCAAAATGAGGGAGGGCAATGAAGAGCCCCTCCCACAAAGATTTGGGGGGGTCCAAACCCCTCCCATAAGAATTTGGGCATTCCAAACCCCCTCCCACAGGAATTTGGGGATTCCAAACCCCTCCCACAAATATTTAGGGGGGCCCAAACTCCTCCCACAAAAATTTGGGGGGTCCAAGCCCCTCCCACGAAAATTTGGGTGGGGGTCCAAGCCCCTTCCACAAAGATTTGGGGGATCCAAGCCCCTCCCATAATAATTTGGGGGGGTCCAAACTCCTCCCACAAAAATTTTGGGGGGTCCAAGCCCCTCCCATAATAATTTTGGGGGGTCCAAGCCCCTCCCACAAAAATTTTGTGGCGTCCACCCCCAAAAACACGGAGCTGCCCTCGAGCATCACCAGCGTGTTGAGGCTTGGGGGGGGGAGGGGAGGGGAGGGGGTGACACTGAAGGGACAATGGGGGTTGGGGGCAATGGGGGGTTGGGGGCAATGGGGGATAATGGGGGTCAGGGGGCAATGGGGGTCTGGGGGCACTGAGGGGGTGGGGGCAGTGTGGGGGGTCAGGGGGCAATGGGGGTCTCAGGGGTCCCGGGGGGGTCTCAGGGGTCCCGGGGGGGTCTCAGGGTCCCGGGGGGGGTCTCAGAGTCCCGGGGGGGGTCTCAGGGGTCCCGGGGGTCTCAGGGGTCCCAGGGGGTCTCAGGGGTCGTACCCCCCCTCCATGAGCCGCTGCAGCTCGCGGGGGTCTCGGGGCCCCCCCCCCAAGGCCAGGTACCCCCCCAGGAACTGGTGCAGGACGCGGGGGGGGGCGGAGAGCACGCGCAGCCCCAGCGTGACGTCACCGCTGAGCCACAGCCGCACCTGGGGGGAGGGGCGGGGGGAGAGGGCGGGGCTGAGACCCCTCCCCAAAAACACCGCGGGGCTTCCCAGCACTCCCACTGCCCCCCAGTGCCCCCCAGCCCGTTCCCAACCCGTTCCCAGTGCTCCCAGTTCCACGCAGTTCACTTCCAGCTCATTCCCAGCCCATTCCCAGTGCTCCCAGTTCCTCCCAGTTCACTTCCAGCTCATACCCAGTGCTCCCAGTTGCTCCCAGTTCACTTCCAGCTCATTCCCAGCCCATTCCCAGTGCTCCCAGTTCACTTCCAGCTCATTCCCAGTGCTCCCAGTTGCTCCCAGTTCACTTCCAGCTCATTCCCAGCCCATTCCCAGTCCATTCCCAGTGCTCCCAGTACCTCCTGGCTGTCCCAGTTGACGTCCCACTGGCGCAGCTCGCTGTGGCTCCAGCTGCGGGTGACGGCGCCGGAGCCGCGCTGGATCCGCAGCAGCTGCCGGGGGCCCACGGCCAGGAGCTCATCCTGGGCTGCCCCCCGAAACCTGGGGGACCCCAAAATGTGCCTGAGACACCCCAAAATACACCTGGGCTGCACCCCGAAACCTGGGGGACCCCAAAATGTGCCTGAGACACCCCAAAATGTGCCTGGGACACCCCAAAATACACCTGGGACACCCCAAATACTGTCATGGGCTGTACCCTGAAACCTGGGGGACCCCAAAAATAGAGCTGGGACACCCCAAAATGTGCCTGGGACACCCCAAAATACTGTCCTGGGCTGCCCCCCGAAACCTGGGGGACCCCAAAATGTGCCTGGGGGACCCCAAAATGTACCTGGGACACCCCAAAATACACCTGGGAACCCAGAACCTCAACCTGGGCTGCACCCTGAAAACTGAGAGACACCCCAAAAATAGAGCTGGGAACCCAAACACACCTGAGACCCCCTCCCAGTCCCTCCCAATCCCCTCCCAGTCCCCTCCCAGTCCCTCCCAGTCCCCCCAGTCCCCCCCAATCCCCTCCCAGTCCCTCCCAGTCCCCTCCCAGTCCCTCCCAATCCCCTCCCAATCCCCTCCCAGTCCCCCCAGTACCTGACCAGGAACGTTCCCGTCCCAAACCCGGGCAGGTCCCTCCAGGCCCGCAGGAACCGCAGCCGGGCCTGGGGGGGGCTCAGGGGCCCCTCCCGCAGCAAAACCCGCAGGAGGCGCTGGGTGAACTGGGGGGGGGGAGAAATGTGAGGGGAGGGGGCACTGGGAGCACTGGGAGCACTGGGGGGGGTAAAATGTGGAGGGGGGGGGCACTGGGGAGGGGCAGGGAAATGGTGGGGGGAAAATTCTAGGGGGTATTTAAATGTGAGGGGGGGTCTAATATTTGAGGGGGGTCTCTGGAGGGGTTTAAATGTGAGGGGGCGTCTTTGGGGGGGTAAATTTGAGGAGGGGTCTTTGGAGGAGGTAAAATGTGAGGGGGGGTCTTTGTCAGTGGGGGGTTTAATTTGAGGGGGGTCTCTGGGTGAGGGGGGGTCTAATATTTGAGGGGGTCTTTGGGGAGTTAAAATTTGAGGGGGTCTCTAGGAGGTTAAATTTGAGGGGGTCTCTGGGGGTAAAATGGGGGGGACTCATGGGGGGGTTAAATTTGAGGAGGGGTCCTTGGGTTGGTAAAATATGAGGGGGGGGTTTTAATGAGAAGGGGGAGTCAAAATTCGAGGGGGGGGGGTCTCAGAGAGGGATTCAATATTTGAGGAGGGGTCCTGGGGGGGGGGGGGGGGGGGGGGGGGGTTTTTTTTTTTTTTTTTTTTTTTTTTTCGGGGAGGGAATATGGGGGGGACACTTAGGGGTTTTAAATTGAGGGTTAAATTTGAGGGGGTCTTTGGGAGGGTTAATATTGAGGAGGGGTCTCGGGGAGTAAATTTGAGGAGGGGTCTTTGGAGGAGGTGAATTGGGAGGGGTCTTGTGGGGGGTGTATATTTGAGGGGTCCCTGGGTGAGGGGGTCAATATTTGGGAGGGTCTTTGGGGAGTATAATTTGGAGGGGTCTCTGGGAGGGGTTAAATTTGGAGGGGTCTCTGGGGGGTGAAATGGGGGGACCCATGGGGGTTAATTTTGGGAGGGGTCTCTGGGTGTGTAATATTGGAGGGGTCTGTTAGGAGGAGGGGGAGTCAATTTGAGGGGTCCTGGAGGAGGGATTCAATTTTGGGAGGGGTCTTTGGGGGAGATTGAATATTTGAGGAGGGTCTGGGGGGGTCTGGGGGAGGGGTGGATATTTTGGGGAGGGGTCCCTGGGGGAGGTGTGTATTTTGGGGAGGGGTCCTGCACTGGCTTCCTCGAGCCGGGCGTTGCAGGTGGGGGCAGCCGCGGGTCCTGGGGCCAGGTCCCCCAAAGCCCAGGACCCCCAATTTGGGCGGGGAGGCAGCGCCCGAGGCCACGCGGCAGCCAGAGAACCAGCCCGGGAAATGGGGGGGCCTGGGGAGGGAGGGGGAGGGAGGGGCACACGGAGACCCTAACATTTGTACAGGGAAAAAAAAAAAAAAAAAAATCAGAATTCTGAAATTCCCAAAAATTCCACCAAGAACCCCAAAATTTGTACAGGGAAAAAAAAAACAAAAAAAAACCCCAAACTCTGAAAATCCCCAAAAATCGTCCAGGAACCCCAAAATTTGTACAGGAAAAAAAAGAAACAAAACAAAAAAACAAACAAACAAAAAAAAAACCAAATTGAAATTCCCAAAATTCCCCCAAGAACCCCAAGATTTGTACAGGGAAAAAAACCAAAAAAACCAAAAAAACCCCCAAAAACCCCAAACTCCAAAAAAAAAAAAAATCCTCCAAGAACCCCAAAATTTACACCAAAAAAAAAAAAATTTCCATCTCCCCATCCTCAGGAAAAAAAAAAAAAAAAAACCAAAACAAAAACAAAAAAACCAACCAAAAAAACAAACAAAAAACCCAAAAAAACCTGAACTCTGAAATTCCCAAAAATCCCCCGGGAGCTCCCTGAGACCCCCCAAAATTCCCACTGAACCCCTCCCGGACCCCCAAAATTTCCCCAGAACCCCCAAAATCCCCCCAAAAACCCCAAAAATCTTTGCAAAATCCCCCCCAGGACCCTCAAATCCCCCCGGGACCCCCCCAAATTCTCATTTCCGCTTCACTCCATGGCCCAGAGGGTCCCCAGCGCCCCCAAAATCCTCAGGACCCCCCAAAACCCCCCGCGGGACCCCCAAAATCCCCCCCTCGGGACCCCCAAAATCCCCCCAAATCCCCACCCACATCTCGGCACCGCAGGAGGGTCTCGCTGCTCCCCCCCGGCACTCGGAGCTGGATCCCAAATTTCTGCGCCCCCAAATCCACCTGGGGGGTCACCTCACAGCCTGGGGGGGAAATGGGGGGGTCAGGGGGGTCCCGGGGGGTGCAGGAAGGGAAATGGGGGGGCCCCAAATGGCCTTGGGGGGGGTTCAAGGGAGGCCAGAGGGGATTTGGGGGGTCCCAGGGGGTTTTGGGGTGTTTTGGGGCAGTTTCGGGGGGTCCCAGGGTAGTTTTTGGGGTCCCAGGGCAGTTTTGGGGTGTCCCGGGGCAGTTTAGGGGTCCCAGGGTAGTTTTTGGGGTGTCCCAGGGAGATTTTGGGGGTCCCAGGGAGGTTTTGGGGTCCCGGGTCAGTTTTTGGGGTCCCAGGGAGGTTTTGGGGTCCCAGGTCAGTTTTGGGGTCCTGGGCAGTTTTGGGGTCCCAGGTCAGTTTTGGGGTCCCGGGGCAGTTTTGGGGTGATTTTGGGGGTCCCAGGGCAGTTTTTGGGGTCCCAGGTCAGTTTTTGGGGTGATTTTGGGGGTCCCGGGGCAGTTTTTGGGGTCCCAGGTCAGTTTTTGGGGTGATTTTGGGGTCCCAGGGCAGTTTTTGGGGTCCCAGGTCAGTTTTTGGGGTGATTTTGGGGGTCCCGGGGCAGTTTTTGGGGTGATTTTGGGGGTCCCAGGGCAGTTTTTGGGGTGATTTTGGGGGTCCCAGGGCAGTTTTTGGGGTCTCACCTCGCAGCTCCAGCTGCCGTTGGGGACCCCCCGGTCCCGGGGGGCTCCAGAGCGAGAGCGACGCCCCTGAGAGCCGAACCCGGGCGGGGCGGGACCCCCGGAACGGCCACGGGGAGGGGCTGGGGGACCCCAAAATGGGGAGGGGGGTCAAAGGGGGACCCCAAAACCCCCCAAGAGGGGCTGGGGGACCCCAAAATGGGGAGGGGGGTCAGGGGGACCCCAAAACCCCCCAAGGGGGAATCTGGGGGACCCCAAATTGGGTCTGGGGGTACCTGAGAAGCTCCAGCTCCTCCTCCAGCTCGGGGGGGGCTCCCGGCTCCTCCTGGGGGGAGGGGAGGGTCCCCAGTGAGTCCCAGTGACTCTCCCAGTGCCCCCCAGTGCTCCCAGTATGGCCAGAAGAGGCTCCCAGTGCCCCCAGTTCGGCCCAGTGCCCCCAATCCCCGTCAGGCCCCCCCAATTCTCCCCCCCCCAGTGCCCCCCCAGTTCCCTCAGATCCCCAATTTTCCCTTCCCAGTGCCCCCCAATTCCCTCCCAGTTCCCTCCCAGTTCCCTCCCAGTGCTCCCCAGTGCCCCCCAATCCCACTAAACAACCCCCAATTCCTCTTCCCAGTGCTCCCCAGTTCCTCCCAGTTCCCCCCAATTCCCTCCCAGTGCCCCCCAGTGCCTCACAATCCCCCTCCCAGTCCCTCCCAGTTCCTTCCCAGTCCTTCCCAGTGCCCCCCAGCTCCCCCCAATCCCACTAAACAACCCCCAATTCCCTCCCAGTCCCCCCCAATTCCCCCCAGTGCCCCCCAATCCCCCTCCCAGTTCCCCCAGTTGCCCCAGTCTCACCGGGGGGGTCCCGCTGCCCCCCAGGCTCAGCTCCAGCCTCTCCAGGGCCGTGTCCAGGTCCTGCGGCTCCGGGGGGTCCTGGGGGTCCCCCCCCTCCCCCCACTCCTCCCCCTCGATCTGGTACTGGGGGGGCCGGAGGGGTCAGGGGGGATTCGGGGGGATTTTGGGGGGTCCCTGGGAGAATTTGGGGGGTCCCAGGGGGATTTTTGGGGGGCCCAGGGGGATTCTGGGGGGTCCCAGGGGAATTTGGGGGAGTCTCAAGAAGAATTTGGGGGGTCCCAGGGGGATTTTGGGGAGCGGCCAGGTGATCCAGGGCAGGTTTTGGGAGGGATTTTGGGGGTACCTGGGTGGATTTTGGGGGTTCCCGAGTGGTTTTTGGGGTGGATTTCGGGGTTACCCAGGGCAGATTTTGGGGTGCCCCGGGGTTTTTAAGGTTACCCAGGGTTTTGGGGTGTCCCCCGGGGTTTTGGGGGTTCTCCAGGTCAGATTTTGGGGTGCCCCCGGGCTTTTGGGGTACAGGGTGATTTTGGGGAGCTCCCAGGTGCCCCAGGTCAGATTTTGGGGTGCCCCCGGGTTTTTGGGGTGCCCCCGGGGTTTTTGGGGTGCCCCCGGGGTTTTTGGGGTTCCCCGGGTCAGTTTTGGGGTACCCCCGTGTTTTTGGGGTACCTGCAGGGCGGCGAAGAGCAGCCCCTGCTCCTCGGTGACCTCGAGCTCCTCGTGGAGCAGCTCCCGCAGCGCCTGAGCCTGGAGCAGCCGCAGCCTCGGCCCGGGCTGGACAGGGAGCGGGGGGGCTGAGACCCCCAAATCCACCCGGGAACCCCAAAATCCACCCGGGAACCCCCAAATCCAACCGGGAACCCCCAAAATCCACCCGGGAACCCCAAAAATCCACCCCCCCAAAAATCCGCCCCGGGAACCCCCCAAAATCCACCCTGGGAACCCCCAAAATCCACCCCGGGAACCCCAAAATCCTCCCTCCCAAAATCCACCCGGGAACCCCAAAAATCCTCCCCCTCAAAAATCCGCCCCGGGAACCCCCCAAAAATCCACCCTGGGAACCCCCCAAATCCACCCGGGAACCCCAAAATCCTCCCTGGGAACCCCAAAATCCACCCCCCCAAAATCCTCCCCAGAAACCCCCAAAATCCACCCCAGATACCCCCAAAATCCTCCCCAAGACACCCCAAAATTCTCCCCAGACACTCCTGAAGTCCACCCCAGACACCCCAAAACCACCCCAGACACCCCAAAATCCTCCCCCCGTTACCCCAAAATCCCCTCGTGGACACCCCCAAACCCCTCCCGGGGGGGTCACAGGGAGGGTTTGAGAGTTTTGGGGTGTCTGGGGAACACCAGGGGAGTTTGGGGGTACGTGGGTGGAGTTTTGGGAACACCTGGGTGGATTTTGGGGTACCTGCGGCTCCAGCCCCCGCACACGGGTATTTGGGTTTGGGATATTTTGGGGGGGTTTTGGGGTACCTGTGGTTATTTTGGGGTACCTGTGATTGGGGGTGTTTTTGAGGTGTTTTTGGGGTACCTGCAGCTCCAGCCCCCCCGCACACGTGTATTTGGGATATTTTGGGGTGGTTTGGGGTGTTTTTGGGGTACCTGTGGCTCCAGCCCCCTGGCACACAGGTATTTGGGATATTTTAGGATATTTTGGGGTACCTGCAGCTCCAGCCCCCCCGCACACGGGTATTTGGGATATTTTGGGATATTTTGGGGTACCTGCAGCTCCAGCCCCCGAGCACACGGGTATTTGGGATATTTTGGGATATTTTGGGGTGTTTTTGGGATATTTTGGGGTACCTGCAGCTCCAGCCCCCTGGCACACGGGTATTTGGGATATTTTGGGATATTTTGGGGTGTTTTTGGGGTACCTGC
The DNA here is from genome assembly GCA_030060385.1 of Muscicapa striata striata. Taxonomy (NCBI): domain Eukaryota; kingdom Metazoa; phylum Chordata; class Aves; order Passeriformes; family Muscicapidae; genus Muscicapa; species Muscicapa striata. The sequence goes on from JAREIS010000618.1 coordinate 109,452, forward strand.
AGCTCCAGCCCCCGGGCACACGGGTATTTGGGATATTTTGGGATATTTTGGGATATTTTGGGGTACCTGCAGCTCCAGCCCCCGGGCACACGGGTATTTGGGATATTTTAGGATATTTTGGGATATTTTGGGGTGTTTTTGGGATATTTTGGGGTACCTGCAGCTCCAGCCCCCGGGCACTCGGGTATTTGAAGCTCAGCTCCAGCTGCTGCTCCTCGGCCACGCCCTGCTCCAGCAGCGAGCGCCGCACGTCCAGCCAGCTGGGGGGGGAGCTGAACCCCAAATCCGGCGGGACCCCAAAACCCGGCCTGACCCCAAATCCCACCTGAACCCCAAATCCCACCTGAACCCCAAATCCCACCTGAACCCCAAAACCGGCGGGACCCCAAATCCTGCCCAAATCCCACCTGAACCCCCAATCCCACCTGAACCCCCAATCCCACCTGAACCCCAAATCCCAGCCCGACCCCAAATCCCACCTGAACCCCAAAACCAGCAGGACCCCAAAACCCGGCCCGACCCCGAATCCCACCTGAACCCCAAATCCCGCCTGAACCCCCAATCCCACCTGAATCCCAAAACCCAGCCCGACCCCAAATCCCACCTGAACCCCTGAATCCCACCCAAATCAACCTGAACCCCAAATCTCGCCGGACCCCAAATCCCACCCAAATCCCAGCTGAACCCCAAATCCGGCCGGACCCCAAATCCCAACACAACCCCAAATCCCCCCTGAACCCCCAAATCCCACCTGAACCCTCGAATCCCACCCAGATCAACCTGAACCCCAAATCCCGGCCGAACCCCAAATCCCACCCGAACCCCAAATCCCACCTGAACCCCCAAACCACGCCTGGACCACACCCTGACCACGCCCAAACCCCGCCCAGGCCCCGCCCCGGCCCCTCCCCCTCACCGCGCGCTCAGCCCCGCCCGCCGCTCCAGGGCGCTCCCGGGGGGGCTCCGGGGGGGTCGCGGGGGGTCCCGAAATTTGGGGCTCCAGAGGGGCCGGAGCAGCTCGGGGGGCAGCGCGGGGGGCGGGGCCTCGTCTGGGGGGAGATGGGGGGTGTGGGGGAGGGGCACGGGGGGGGCCCAGAGCCGCCCCCTCCCCCCTCACCTTCCCCTTCCCCCCCCCTCACCTGCCCGCGCTCTCAGGTGAGTCAAGTCCAGGTCGGGGGGGGGAGGGGCCTGGGGGGGCCCGCGGCTCTTTGGCCCCTCCCCCCGCCCCTCCCCCCGCTCCGGCCACAGCAGCGAGAGCTCCTCGGGGTGGGGGAGCCCTGCAAGGACCCCAGACCCAAATCAGCGCTGAGACCCCAGACCCAAATCAGCCCCAGAGACCCCAGACCCAAATCAGCCCCGGAGACCCCAATGTTCCCCCCAGATGCCACGGGGACGCCCCCAGACCCACCCAGCAGCCCCCAACCCCCAGTGACGCCCCCAGACCCACCCAGCAGCCCCCAGACCCACCCAGCAGCCCCCAGTGACGCCCCCAGACCCACCCAGCAGCCCCCAGACCCACCCAGCAGCCCGCACGCCGCCGCCACCGCCCTGCCGGGGGTCCCCGCGAAGTTGAGGCGCATCCTCAGGACCCCCCCGTGGGGGAGGCGCAGGCGCAGGGGGCGGTGCCGGGGGCGAAGCGGAGCCGGGACCCCCGACCCCCAGCGAGTCCAGGGTGGGGGCGGGGCTCTGCAGCCAGCGCCGCTGCTGCTCCCACCAGAGAGCGTGGTCGGACCAGTCCCGGGGCTGCGCTGGGGGCGGGACGGGACGGGGGGGTTAGTGCGGTTTGGGGGGGTTTGGGGGGATTTTAGGGGGCTTTGGGGGGATTTTAGGGGGGTTTGGGGGGATTTTAGGGGGGTTTGGGGGGATTTTAGTGGGGTTTGGGGAGGCTTTAATGAAGTTTGGGGGGTCACTGGGGGGCTTTTAAGGGGGTTTGGGTGGGAGTTAATAGGGTTTAATAGAGTTTGGGGGTTTTAGTGGGGTTTGGGGGGGCTTTAATGGGGTTCAGGGGGGTTTGGGGGGGCTTTAATGGAGTTCGAGGGGGGCTTTAATGGGGTTTGGGGGGTTCGGGGGGGTTTGCTGGGGTTTGGGGGCAGTCCCTGAGCTATTTATGGAACACGGGTCCCTTATCAGCCCGGGCAGGGGGAGCCCGGGGGGGGCTCGGGAAATGGGGGGGACCCCGGGACCCCCTGATAAGAGCTGCCCCTCCCCCTCCCCAGGCCGGGTTTGGGGCCGGATTTCCTGGGGGAGGGGGAGGGGGGGACAATTGTCCCGATGGTCATTGCATGGGGGGAGGGGTCAGGGATGTGGGTCAGTGCTGTGGGTCCGGCCATGGGTCAGTGCCATTGGTCACTCCTGTCCCTCCGGCCGTTGGTCAGTGCCATTGGTCAGTGCCAGGGGTCATTGCTGTGGGTCAGGGCTGTGGGTCAGTGCTATGGGTCAGTGTCAGGGGTCAGTGCCATTGGTCACTCCCGTCCCTCTGGCTGTGGGTCAGTGCCATTGGTCACTCCCGTCCCTCCAGCCATGGGTCAGTGACGTTGGCCACTCCTGTTGGTCACTCCCGTCCCCCCGGCCATGGGTCAGTGCTATGGGTTCGGCTGTGGGTCAGGGCTGTGGGTCAGTGCTGTGGGTCACTCCCGTTGGTCACTCCCGTTGGTCACTCCCGCCCCTCCGGCCATGGGTCACTCACCGAAGCTCTCCGTGATTCGCCGCATGAGGCCCCCGACGTGCAGGTCCCCGGTGACACAGAGCGTGAGGACCCGGGGCTGGCCCTCCTGTCCCTGGCCCTGTCCCTGTCCCTGTCCCTGTCCCTGTCCCTGTCCCTGCCCCTCCTGTCCCTGCCCCTGCCCCTGTCCCTGTCCCTGCCCCTGTCCCTGTCCCTGTCCCTGTCCCTGTCCCTGTCCCTGTCCCTGTCCCTCGCCCTCCTCCACCTCCACCCGCAGCTCGAAGGACCCGTCGATCTCCTCCCCGCTCGCCGTTTTCAGCCCCGCCATCGCTGCCCCTCTGTCCCTGTCCCTGTCCCCTCCTGTGTCCCCGAGTGTCACCCTCGCCACCGCCACCCCCAGAGTGACCCGTGGGGAGGGGCCAGCGGGGGTGGCCCTGCCCGGTTTGGGGGTGGGGGGGGCTCCGAATTTGGGGTGCGCGCCGTGGGAAAATCCCATTCCTGCATCATTCCCGCAGGTGGGATGGGGCGGGAATGAACTGGGAGTGGACTGGGATATACCGGGATAGACTGGGATATACCGGGAGTGAACTGGGATATACCGGGATAGACTGGGAGTGGACTGGGAGGCACTGGGAGAGAACTGGGAAGCCCCAAAACGGACTGGGAATGACCGGGAGGACCCTGTGGCCTTTTATGGGGACACTGGGATGTACTGGGGAGCACTGGGATGTACTGGGAGCAGACTGATGATGCACTGGGATGCACTGGGAGGGACACTGGGATGTATTGGGATGCACTGGGATGTACTGGGATGTACTGGGATGCGCTGGGAGGGACACTGGGATGTACTGGGGAGCACTGGGATGTACTGGGATGCACTGGGAGGGACACTGGGATGTACTGGGGAGCACTGGGATGTACTGGGATGTACTGAGATGCACTGGGAGGGACACTGGGATGTACTGGGAGCACTGGGAGGGACACTGGGATGCACTGGGATGTACTGGGAGCACTGGGAGGGATCCAATCACAGGCCGGGCTGCCGAGGCCAAAGGGTTTTTATTGCTGGGAGGGGTCGGGGGGGTCCCAGTGTCACACGGGGGGTTCCAGTGTCACACTGGGGGACACAGGGGGACACACGGGGGCTCCAGTGTCACACGGGGTTCCAGTGTCGCATTGTCACACGGGGGGGACACGGGGGTGTCACAGCTTCAGTTTCACAGTTGGGGGAGGGGCACAAGGGGGAGGGTGCAAGGGGGGAGGGCCACCTGCCCACCTGTGCCCGGGGGGTCCCCGAGGTCCTGCGGGTCCCACAGGCGCTCAGCGGATTTTGGGGGTGGGGGGGCGTTCGGGGGGTCCCCTGGGGGTCCTTGGGGGTGTCAGGGGTCTCGAGGGTCCCCTGGGGGTCTTGGGGTCCCCCAGGTGGTCTCGGGTTCCCAGGGGGTCTTGGGGTCCCCGGGGTTCGGGCAGGTGGTCTCGGGGCTTCTCAGGGGTCCCCGGTGGCTCTCAGGGGCAGTCTCAGGGGGTCCCGAGACCCCGGGCAGTCTCAGGGGCTCCCGGGGGGTCTCAGGGATCCCCAGGCGGTCCCGGGGGTTTCAGGGGGTCCCGGGGGTTTCAGGGGGTCCCGGCTCAGCGCTCCCCGCCCCCGCCCCCGTCCCCGTCGCGGTCCCGGTGCTGCTGCAGGCGCCGCGCGCTGCGCCGGAGCCCCCGGAGCTCGGCCCGGAGCCGCTGCTGGGCCTCGTGGCCCTGGGGCAGAGAGAGACCAGAGAGACCCCATGGACCCTATAGAGACCCCACAGAGACCCCACAGAGACCAGAGAGACCCCATGGACCCCATGGGCAGCCATGAACATGAACCCCATAGAAAACCCAGAGACCCCATGAGAGACCAAGAGACCCCAGGACCCCGAGAGACCCCAGGAGACCCCAGAGACCTAGAGACCCAGACCCCAAGAGACCGAGAGACCCCATGGAACCCCATAGAGACCCAGGCATGAGCCCCATGATAAACCCCAGAGACCAGAGAGACCCATGGACCCCATGAGACCAGAGACCCCTGGAGACCCAGAAACCCCAGAGAGACCCCAGAGAGAAAACCCATGAAGACCCCATGGATAAACCCCATAGAGACCCCATGGAGACCCCAGAGAGACCCTATAGAGACCCATAGAAACCCTATAGAGACCCAGAGAGACACAGAGACCCCATAGAGACCTGAGAGAGACCCCAAAGAGACCCAGAGTGACCCCAGAGAGACCCCACAGATAAACCCTGCCCTATAGAGAGACCCTATAGAGACCCCATGGATGAACCCTGCCCCATAGAGACATCCCACAGAGACCCCACTGAGGCCCCACAGGTCAGCCCCTGCCCCACCCCAGTCCCTCCCAGTCCCTCCCAGTCCCTCCAGTCCCTCCCAGTCCCTCCCAGTCCCCACCTCCTGCAGATCGTCCTGCAGCCGCTTCAGCGCCGCCTCGAGCTGCGCCACCTTCTCCGAGAGTCCCTGGGACCTGGGGGGGAAAGGGGGGGGATGGGACCCTCGTGGGGACCCCCCCAAATCCCCTCCCTCCTCCTCAGACCCCCCAAGTCCCCCCCCATCCCCCAGTCCCTCCATACTCATCCTCGGGGGGCGCCGGGCTCTGCTGGACCCCGATGTTGGGGAGCTCCCGGAGCTGGTGCCCTGGGGAGGGGGGATTTGGGGGATGGGGGAGACCCCAAAGTGAGGTCCTGAGACCCCTATCCCCATCTCCACCCCCATTTCCACCAATCCCAACTCCCTCAGCTCCTCCCAGCCCCCAAAAATCTCTTCAATGGCTTTGATACCCCAGGACCCCCAAATCCCCCAGAACCCCAGTGATGGTGTCCAGGACCCCCCAAATCCCCCAAACTCCTCCAAACCCCCAAAACCCCACCCAGACCCCACTGATGGTCTCCAAGATCCCCAAATCCCCCAAACCTCTCCAACCCCCTCAAATCCTCCCTAAAGCCCCTCATCCCGGGCAATGGCCTTCAGGACCCCCCAAATCCCACCCAAACCCCCAAATCCCTCAAAACCCCCAAATCCCCCAGACCCCTCTAAATCCCCCCAAACCCCCCAGAACCCTGCCAGTGATGATCTCCAGGACCCCCAAATCCCCCCAAAGCCCCTCACCCCCAGGCGATGGCCTCCAGGACCCCCCAAATCCCCCCCAGACCCCCTCAAATCTCCTCACCCCCCGGCGATGGCCTCCAGGACCCTCCAAATCCCCCCCAAATCCCCCCCAGACCCCCAGAGCCCCTCACCCCCCCGGGCGATGGCCTCCAGGACCCCGCTGCAGGCCGTGGCCAGGCAGGCGATCACGTCCCACTCGTCCTCCTGGGGGTCCCCGGAACCCGAGAGCACTGGGGGGGGGAGGGGGACAACAATGGGGGACCCCCCCCAGCAGGGCTGGGACACCCCACACCCCAAATGATGGGGACACCCCCAGGGGACACGGGGGGGGGACACGGGGGGGTCTGGGATGGGATGGGGGACACGGGGGGACACGGGGGACACGGGGGGACACGGGGGGACACGGGGAGACGGGGGTCGGGGGACACGGGGGACACGGGGGACACGGAGGGACACGGGGGACACGGGGACACGGGGGTCGAGCCACCACGCCTGCCCAGGGAATGTCGCAGCGAAGGGCCCAGGGCGGGGCTGGGCTCGGGCGGGGCCGCAGGAGCAGCGGGATCGGGGGACCCTGGGGACACAGGGGGTCAGAGGGGACAGGAGGGGACACAGGGGGGGACAAACACGGGGGGATATTGGGGGGGATATTGGGGGGGATATTGGGGGGGATATTGGGGGGATATTGGGGGGATATTGGGGGGATATTGGGGGATATTGGGGGATATTGGGGGCACTCACCGCGTCTCCAGCCGGGGGGGGGCTGCGGTGGGGCAGCAGCAGATCCGGGGTGGGGTCAGCCAGGGGGGGCCTGGGGGGGTTTGGGGTGACGATTATGGGGGTTCCCGGGTGATTTTGGGGGGCGCTCAGGAGTTGGGGTCACTCACGGGCTGGGGGCGCGTCCGCTCGGGATTTTGGGGGTGCCCGGGCCGGGGGGGAAGGGTGCTCTCCTCATCCAGCGCCAGCGCCTGCAGGAGCCGCAGGGTTTGGGGGGACAACCCCCCCGAGCCCCCGGCCCCGCTGTCGCTGTCACCCCCCGAGTCGCTGCTGGTGTCGCCGATGTCGCCGCCGGGGTCCCCAAATCCGGGGTCCCCCCCCGAGCCCCGGCCCTGCTCCAGCGAGCGCGCGTAGAGCTCCGAGAAACTCCTGGGGGGGGAGGGGCGGGGGGTGACACTGGGGACACGTGGGGGGCGGGCCCGGGCTGAATTGTCCCCCCAAAGATCCCCCATTCCCGCCCCCCACCCCCATTTTTCTATCAAATTTAACCCCCCCAAAACCCCCCAAATCCCCGATTGTCCCCCTGCCCCCTCCCCCACATCCCCCCCGAGCCCCCCCAATCCTCCTCATTCCCCCCAAGTCCTCCCGTTACCCCCGAATTTTAATCCTCATCCCCCCCCCCGAGCCCCCCAAATCTCCCGACCCCCCAAATTCTTCTAATTCCCCCCAAATCCTCCCGAGACCCCCTAATCCTCATTTCCCCTAGGCCCCCAAGCCCCCAATCCTCCCCATTCCCCCGAGCCCCCAATTCTCATTCCTCTCGAGCCCCCGAGCCCCCAAATCCCGCACGCCCCCAGTCTCATTCCCCCGAGCCCCCAAATCCCGCGCCCCGCTCTCACCGCCGGGGTCTCCCGTCGCGGTCGGGGGCAGCAGGGTCAGGGTCCCAGGTCTCCGCAGCAGCGCCCGCAGCTTCGGGGGTCCCGCGGGGAGGGCGGCGCCCCACGCGCAGCAGCCGCGCCCCCGGGCGCAGCCCCGCGGTCTCGGCGAACGAGAAGCGCGTGACGGCCGTGACCACCCCCGAGGGGTCCACGCGGAACCCGCGGCGACCCCCGGCCCCCCTGGGCAGCGCCAGCTCCAGCGCCTCGCAGCCCCGGGTCACGGCCTGGGGGGGGAAATGGGTCAGGGGGGGAGGGAGAAACCCCCCAAAATCGCAATGGAGGGGGGGACAAGGGGTAGGGGGACATGGAGACCCCCATAGAAACCCAATGGAGGGGGGGAAATGGGTCCGGGGGGATGGGGATCCCCCAAAACCCCAATGGAGGGGGGGAAAATGGGTCAGGGGGAGATGGAGACCCCACAGAGAAACCGGTGGAGGAAGGAAAAGGGTCAGGGGGACATGGAGAACCCCCAAAACCCCAATGGAGGGGGGGAAATGAGTCAGGGGGGGATGGAGACCCCCCAAAACCCCAATGGAGGGGGGGAAATGGGTCAGGGGGGATGGGGATCCCCCAAAACCCCAATGGAGGGGGGGGAAATGGGTCGGGGGGAAATGGGGACTCCCACAGAGAACCCCGAATTGGGGGAACAATGGTCAGGGGGAGATGGAGACCCCCCAAAACCTCCCCGGGTCACGGCCTGGGAGGAAATGGTCAGGGACATAGAGACCTCCACAGAACCCCCTGGAGTGGGGGACAAGGAATAGGGGGACATGGAGACCCCCCAAAACCTCCCCGTGTCACCGCCTGAGGGGGGGGACAAAGCTCAGGGGACCCCCGACCCCCACATCACCATTCCAGGTGGGGTTTGGAGACCCCCCAGGACCCCCCACCGGGGTTGGGGGTGACCCTCCGCGGCCCCATGGGGTCACTGCTCTGTCCGAGCCCCCCCAGTTCCCCCCAGTTCCCCCCAGTCCCTCCCAGTCCCTCACCTGCAGCCGCGCCACCACCTGCGGGGCGGCGCCGTGGGGCAAGCGCAGCCCGAGCCACTCGCCCGCCCCGTGGAAAATCTCCAGGCGCCCCTCGGAGAATCCCCAGCCCAGAATATCGCGACAGGCGCAGCTGAACAGAGCCCCGGCCGCGGGGGCCACCGTCCCCTCCCGGCTGGCGACCGTCCCCTCCCGGCTGGCGACCGTCCCCTCCTGCGGGGCGACCTCCCCCGAGCCCGTTTTTGGCGTCGGCTCGGAATTTGGGGCGCTGTGATTTTGGGGGCTCGCAGCGCCCCCCCCAGCGCGATCGGCGACCGCCCCGCGCGGCGCGGCCACCAGCACGATCCTCTCGGTGGCCACGCCGAGCAGACACGGCAGCTCGCCCCTCCCCCACTCCACCCGCGCCCCCCAAACCAGCGCCCCCGCCACCACCGAACCCCCTCCCCCCCCCCCCGGAGCCGAAGCGGAGCCCCCCCGGCGGAGCCCCCCGAGGGTGGGGAGCCCGCGGGGCGGGGAGGGCGCGCCCGCCGTGCGCGCGCAGCAGCTCCTGCAGGTACTGGCGGCGGGTGCGCGCGGCCATGGCCCCCAGGCGCCCCCCGCGCCGCCGCGTTCTCGCCGTTGATGGCTTTGGCCAGCAGGAAGGGGCGCAGCCCCGAGCCCCCCAAAAATCGCTGCCCCGCGGCCAGGGGGGGGCCGAATGCGGGGGTGTCCTCGGGGCGGACCACGGCCACGCTGGGGGAATGGGGAAGGGGGTGTTAGAGACCCCCCAAAAATCACACAAGGATTGGGGGAGATCCTCTAGGGAATCCTGAGAACCCCAAAAAATCACCCAAGGATTGGGGGAAACCCTCTGGGGAATCCTGAGACCCCCCCCAAAAATCACCCAAGGATTGGGGGAGACCCTCTGGGACCCCCCCGAAAAATCCGTGGGGGATCCTCACGGGAATCCTGAGACCCCCCAAAAAAATCACCCAAGGATTGGGGGAAACCCTCTGAGGAATCCTGAGACCCCCCAAAAAATCCGTGGGGGATCCTCACGGGAATCCTGAGACCCCCCAAAAAATCACCCAAGGATTGGGGGAGACCCTCACAGGAATTCTGAGACCCCCAAAAATCCACCCCCCCAATCCCCCCCTGATGCTCCTGAGGACGCCCCCATCCCCCCTGGACGAGCACCCCAAACCATGGGGGACCCCCGCCCCCCCCCGTTTGAGACCCCCCAGCCCCTCCCCCCGGCCCCACCTGTAGGTGGTTTTTGGGGTGCAGGGCTCGTGCACGCGCACCACGATGAACACGTGCTGGAAGTGGCTGCGCAGGGCGCGGGGGGAGAAGGGGCGCGCCCCCGGCTCCTGGAACACGATTGTCACGATATCGTTCCCGATGTGGCGCTTCCGCAGCAGCTGCGGGGAACGAGGGGGGGGGGGGGAAAGGGGGGGATCAGAACCCCAAAAATTGGCACGGGGGGAGGGTCCGGAGGGACCCCTCAGGTACCTGCAGGGGGTGAGCAGCAGCTTTGGGGGGACCCCAGACCCTGCGTGTGACCCCTCTGTGACCCCCCAGGATTCCCCAGGACCCCCCAGGATTTCCCCAGAACCCCCCCCGGACCCCCCAGGATCCCCCACGACCGTCCACGAACCCCCAGGACCCCCCCCCAGAACCCCTCAGGACACCCGCACGACCCCCAGGACTCCCCCAGACCCCCAGGACCCCCCAGGACCCCCAGGACCCCCAGGACCCCAGGAACCCCCGGACCCCCCGGTACCTGCTGGGGGTTGCGGGGGGTGAAGGGCAGCATGGTGCTGACGTGGAACATCACCTCGTAGCCGTGGTAGGTGGTGTAGAGCGAGTGCGTGCCCGTGGAGTCGGCTGGGGGGGCACGGCCTGAGCCACTGTCCCGACAGGGACCCGCTGTCCCGACAGGGAACCCCCATCCCGACAGGGACCCCTATCCCGACAGGGAACCCTTACCCCATTCCCCTTTGTCCCCCTATCTCGATATCCCCCCATATCCCGATATCTCCCGATATCCCCCTGATATCGCCCCCGATATCGCGATATCCCGCTCACTGCGCGTGTTCAGCTGCGCTCGGTAGCGGCCGAAGCCGCGCAGGCGCACCCGGGTTATCCCCCCATATCCCGATATCCCCGATATCGCGATATCCCCCCATAACCCGATATCGCGATATCCCCATAACCCGATATCCCCCCATATCCCGATATCCCCCCATATCCCGATATCCTGATATCCCCCTTATCCCGATATCGCCCCCGATATCGCGATATCCCGCTCACTGCGCGTGTCCAGCTGCGCTCTGTAGCCGCCGAAGCCGCGCAGGCGCACTCGCGTCCCCAGCAGCGCCAGGAACTGCTCGAAGGCGGGCCCGGGCCCCTCGTTGTTGTACATGTCCTCCTCCGAGCCCTGCCCCGCCCGGCAGTACAGCACCCCCACCTTGCGCTGCCGGCTCACCTGCGGGCAGCGGCACCGCGGGGCTGCGGCCCGTCCCGGACACCCCACGGATCCCACCGATCCCATCGATCCCATCCCGGACACCCCACAGATCCCATCGATCCCATCGATCCCATCCCGGACACCCCACAGATCCCATCGATCCCATCGATCCCATCCCAGAAACCCCACAGATCCCATCGATCCCATAGATCCCATCGATCCCACAGATCCCATCCCGGACACCCCACGGATCCCATCGATCCCATCGATCCCATCGATCCCATCCCAGAAACTCCACAGATCCCATCGATCCCATCGATCCCATCGATCCCATCCCGGAAACCCCACAGATCCCATCGATCCCATCGATCCCATCGATCCCATCCCAGAACTCCCACAGATCCCATTGATCCCATAGATCCCATCCCGGAAATCCCACAGATCCCATCGATCCCATCCCAGAAATCCCACAGATCCCATCGATCCCATAGATCCCATCCCAGAACTCCCACAGATCCCATCGATCCCATCCCAGAACTCCCACAGATCCCACAGATCCCACAGATCCCATCGATCCCATCCCAGAAATTCCATAAATCCCACAGATCCCATTGATCCCATCCCAGAAATCCCATCCCAGAAATTCCATAAATCCCATCCCATATCCTATCCCATAAATCCCATAAATCCTATCCCAAATCCCATAAATCCTATAGTTCCCATCCCATCGATCCCATCGATCCCATCCCAGAAATCCCATCGATCCCATAGATCCCACAGATCCCATCCCATCAATCCCATCCCATCCCATCCCATCAATTCCATAAATCCCATAGATCCCATAGATCCCATCAATCCCATAGATCCCATCCCAGAAATCCCATCCCATCACAAATCCCATAAATTCCATCCTATCCCATAAATCCTATCCCAAATCCCATAAATCCCACAGATCCCATCCCATAAATCCCATCCCACTCATGCCATAAATCCCATCCCATAAATCCCATAAATCCCATCAATCCCATCTCACCGCCCCCCCTTCCCACCCAGGGGTTCCTTTTGGGGTCCCCACCCCCTTTGGGGTGTCCCCATCCCATGGGGGGTGGGGGGGCGACACCGAGACCCCCGATCCCCCCTCCCTCCCTCAAGGCGTGGGGGGCTCTGTTCTGTTCACCCCCAAACCCCAAAATCGCCCCGCCCCTCCTCACCCCTGCTCGTCCAGTTTGAGGAGGGTCTCCTGCCTGACGCGGGGAGGGGCGAGGCGCAGCCCCCCCACGGCCAGCCCGGGCAGCAGCAGCTCCAGAAGTTTCCGCGGGGGGACCCCCCGAGCCCCCCCGGGGGGGCGGCAGGGGGGGGGCAGCGCCTCGTCCAGCACCGACCCCCGCAGGGTCCGCGCCTGGGGGGGGGCGGGGAGGGGGGGGGACACGGCAGGGGTCGGTCTGGGGAGGGGATGGTACCCCCACCCTGAGCACCCCAGAACCCCCATTTTGGGATTTTTGGGGTGGGGAAGTCATGGTACCCCACCTGAGCACCCCCATATCCCTAGGATTTTGGGAGGGGTCATTTTGGGCTGGAACCCACCCTGAGCACCCCCGTATCCCTAGGATTTTGGGGTCAGTCTTGGGGACACTCATGGTACCCCCACCCTGAGCACCCCCAGAACCCCCATTTTGGGATTTTTTGGGGTGGGGGGGTCATGGTACCCCCACCCTGAGCACCCCCATATCCCCTATAGGATTTTTGGGGAAGGGTCAGTTTGGGGGGGGAGCCCATCCTGAGCACCCCTCTATGTCCCCTATAGAATTTTTGGGGTCAGTTTGGGGGGACACTCACGGTACCCCCACTCTGAGCACCCCCAGAACCCCCATTTTGGGATTTTTGCGACCCTCAGGTGCCCCCACCCCACTAATTCCACCCACCCCAGACCCTCCCCACCTCCCAGGACCCCTCTGCTCCTCCCCGCCTTTTTGGGACCCCCCAATCCTGACTCCCCCTTTTTCCCCCCGGGTTCCCCTCCCCCAATCCTGGCTCCCCCTTTTCCCCCCGGGTTCCCCTCCCCAATTTGCCCCTCCCCCTCACCTGGCAGGTGCGCACGATGATCCTGTGCAGCACCTGCGGCCGCGGCCCCTCCTTCTCCTCCCTGCGCAGGGACACGGCCACGGGCCCCAGCCGGGGGTCCTCGCCCAGCAGGTTGTGGTGCTCTGGGGAGGGGGTTCGAGGTCAGGATCCCAAATTCCCCCACAGCCCCAAAAACCCCCACAGCCCCCAGCCCCAGCCGGGCGTTCTCACCTGGATGCTCTGAGAGGGGTCAGGTGAGGACAGGACCCTCCCATCCCCCCAAACTCCATTTCCCCGCCCCCTCCCCACCTGTCCCAGTATGAGTTGTATCCCCCAGACCCCTATTTCCCTCCCCAGACCCCATTTCCCTCCCCCAGACCCCATTTTCCCCCAGACCCCCATTTTTTCCCCCAGACCCGCATTTCCCCTCCCAGACCCCCATTTCCCCTCCCAGACCCCCATTTTCCCCCAGACCCCCATTTTCCCCCTCTCCCCCAGCTCACCTTTCCCATAGAAATATTTCCGGTAATACTCGGCTCCCTCATCGCTGTGCTCGATGGGGTGCGGGGTCTCGCCGCCGACCGGCTCCTCCAGCACGGCCACGGCCGCGTTCGGCAGCTGCCCGGGCCTGGGGCCCTGCCCAGACCCCCAGCCCCATTCCCGCTCGCCGCCGGTCTCGCAGCAGAAGCGGGGGCAGCTCAGCACCAGCGCCTCGGGCTCGGGGGGGCCAGGGGTCCCGGGGGCTCCTCAGGCCCAGGTGAGCGGCAGAAGCCCCCCGAGATGAGGCCGGGGGTCCCGGGGGCTCGGTGGGATCGAACAGGATGCTTTGAACGTCGTAATGAGCGAGGAGGGGGCTCCAGGGTGGGCGGGGGAAGAAATCAGGGTCCGTCCCCCCGCCTCGCCGCCCCCGCCAGCCCCAGCAGCAGAGGGTCGCGGAAGCGGGGGAGGAGGGGGCTGCCCCCTCCCCGCCGCCTCCTCGTGGCTTTGGGTGCAGTTACGGGAGGACCCCCCAAGGGACCCCAAATCCTCCGGGGGTCTCCCCAGAGCCGCCTCGCTGCTGCTGCGCTGCCGGGGGGCGGCTCCCGGGAGGGGGAGGAGGAGGACCCCCCCCCCAACCACCACGGGAGGGGCGGGGGAAGGGGGCGGCCGGGCCAGGGGACCCCGCATTTTGCGGAGGAAGAGATCGTCGGACTGCATGGCCCCCAAAATCACCCACCCCGAGGACCCCTCAATTACCACCCCGGGACTCCCGACCCCAGGACCCTCAGGAACCCCCAAAGACTCCTTAGGGCCCCCGAGGGGTCTCCGGACCCCCAGTTCCCCCGGTTGTAGCGGGGATCCCGCACCCGGGGATTTCTCAATGGGAACGTGGGAACGCGCCCCGCGCGCTGATTGGCTGCGCTGAGTTCCCGCCCGCGCGAGGCCCCGCCCCTTTTCCCACGCGCCCCTCTCCTGTCGGGTCAATGGGGGGCACCCCGGGGTGGGGGAGGGGGCGCTCCGACCGCGGCGATCGCTGGGGCGGGGGGGCGACGGTGACACCTGTGGGGGGGTGGGGGGGACACGGGGGTCAGCAGGGGGTGCGGGGTCCTCACCCCCTCCCCTTCCTTCCCCGTGTCCCTCTGTCCGTCGTGTCTGTCCTCCATCCCCAGACCCCCTCACCCCCGGCGCTGCAGGGACCCCAAAATGGTGCTGGGAGGGGCGGGGTGGGGGGATAGAGGCACCTGGGTCCCCCCTCCGGACACGCGGGTCCTTCCTTGGGGTCCGGGGGGATTTGGGGAGGGGTCAGGGGGGTCCCGGGGGGGTTCGTGGGGAAGTTGCGGCCCCGGGGGATGTTTTGCGGGGGGCCCGGACGCGCCGCCGCCGGCGGTTTCCTGCCATCCAGGAAGTGCCGGCAGCCACCGGCCCCCAAAATCTGCCCCCCGGCAGCTCCCCGCACCCCCACCACTCACCCCCCACCCCGGGTCCCCCTCCCCAGCTGCAGCGCCCCTCCCCACCGCGAGCCCCCGCTCCTGACCTCGCCCCGGAATGAACTCAGGCGTCCGGCCCCCCGCCCCCCACTTCCCTCTCAGTGCAGGACCCGGCGTCCAGCCCCCATCCCCGCCCCCCCCCGGAGGAAGCGGCGTCCGGCCCCCCCCAATGTCCTGGCCCCTCCTCGACCCCTCCCCAATTTGTTTAAACCGCGTTAATTTGGGGGGCAACATGGTGACCCCCTCCCCCAGGTACAGGTGGCTCAGGGCGGGCGGGGACTCGGGGGGGAGGCGGGGGGGGCACCCGCAGGTCCCCACATTTTTTGGGACCCCCCCCTCAAATTAGAAGTGGGGCCTCGCATGGGGGTCGCGGCGGGGGTCACCCGCTGGGGGGGGGAGGGCTGCGCCCAAGATTTTGGGGGTTGGGGACACCCCGTGAGGAAAGACCCCCCCCCCGTGTAACCCCCCCCTCCCCCCGGGGGGTGAGACCCCTCCCCAAGGCACGACCCTCCCCAAAAAAACCCTCCCCCATTCCTACCTATGGCCCTGTCACCGCTCTGGGGGGGCGGGAGTCGCCCCAGCCCGGGGTCCCGGTGTTTTGGGGGGGTCCCAGCCGTGCCGGACCCCCCGTTCCGAGCGGCGGCGGCGGCTCCAGGGGCGGCCGCGCTGCCCCCGCCCCCACCCCCACCCCCGCCCTTCCCTTCGCCGCTTCCTCCCACCGGGGGAGGAAACAGGGGGCTCAAAAGAACCCCCAACCTCCCTGCGCCCCCCTCCCCATTTCAGGGGTTCAGGTGTCCCGTGTATGCCCCCTTTAATCTCCCCCTCGCGCGCTCGGAGCGTGGCGGGAAAAAAAAAAAAAAAAAAAAAAAAAAAAAAAAGTAAAAACCTCCGAGTTTTGGAACCGTTACAGGCTTTATTTATTAATTTCTTGTTATCAACTTTAAAACTGACAGAACTGGGCCAAAAACCGAGTGGGAGAGTCCGATAAGAGCCGGGGGGGATCCCCCAAATGTCAGCGCCCCCCAAAACCCCCCGGGACAGGGCAGGGACCCCCCCCCCCTCAATCCCAGGGACCCCCCTCAGCCTCAGGGACCCCCCCCCTTCAATCCCAGGGACCCCCCCAGCCTCAGGGACCCCCCCCGCAGCCCCAGGGACCCCCCTCAATCCCAGGGACCCCCCCCCCCAGCCCCAGGACCCCCAGGTCACGCTGAGGGGCTGGAACCCCCAAAATATCCCTGGACCGCCCCCCAGACCCCGACCCCCTGATTTTGGGGTCCCCCGCCCCCTCTCCCGTCCCACCGGGGGTCTCACCTGGCTCAGAGCCCCCAGCATTCGGGGTCGGGAGTCTGTGGGGGAGGGGGTGGAGGGGCGCTGTTGGGACCCCCACCGTGGGGGCGATGTGGGGGGCTGCCAGGCCGGGACCCCGACCTGCAGGGGCTGGGGGGCAGGGGTCCCGGCATCGCCCCAGCCCCATCAGGACCCCCGAGCCTCGGCAGCCGGGCTGGTCCGCGGCCGTGAGGATCCCCGCAGCTCTGGGGGGGAGGGGACAGGGGGGAGTTCAGGGGGCAAAAACCCGGGGGGGGATCCCGAGGGGGGGGGGTGGGGGAGGGGTCCCGGCGCTGCTCACCCCCAGCCCCGCTGTTGGTGTCCAGGTGTGGCAGCAGCTCCTGGGGACAGGTGACACTCAGGTGGGTCACGGGGGACACTGGGGGGGGTCTCGGGGGTGTCCCCCCTCCCCTCCCCCACTCACCGAGAGTTGGTTGAAGCCGCGGGTTGGGGGGTCGCGCTGGGCCAGCGCAGCGCCGAGACGGCAGAGACCCCAGGGCAGGGGAGGGGTGACCGGGGGGTGGGGCACACGGGGTGACCCCAAATCCCCCCAGACCCCAAAATACTCCCCCAGACCCCAAAATCCCACCCCCAGACCCCCAAATCCCCCCCAGCTACCACAGAGAGCCCCCCCAGACCCTGAAATACCCCCAGATCCCCAAAATACCCCCAGACCCCCAAATCCACCCCAGACCACCCCACAAACCCTTGGACACCCCCACCCCCCTCCCCAACTCACCCGGGGTCCGTCCCGCTCCTCCGGGGCTGGGGGGTCGCAGCAGCGCCGCCCCCCCTCAGGGTCGCCCCCGGGCCCCGCCCCAGTCCAGGGCGCGTGCAGCCGGAACGTCACGGCCTTGACGGCCCCAAAAACGCGGCCACGAGCGCGCAGTACAAACGGCCACGGCGGGGCTGAGGGCAGGCGCGCCACATTTGGGGGGTCAGCATCCTAAAAAATCCCCCGCTCCTCCTTCCCAACTCCTTAGAGACCCCAGATTTTGGGGTCTCAGGACCCAGCCCCAGGGACCCCCAGGTCACGCTGAGGGCTGTAACCCAAAAATATCCCTGGACCCCCGTTATGTGGCTGGACCCCCAGACCCCTCCCCTGATTTTGGGTCACCCCCGCCCTCTCTTGTCCCACAGTGGTCTCACCTGGCTCCAGGCCCCCAGCGTTCAGGGGGGGGTCCCGGGGTCTGTGGGGGAGGGTGGAGGAAGGCTGTTGGGACCCCCACCCTGGGGCCCCCAATCCCCTCAGGAGCCCCGAACCCCTCAGAGACCCCCACAGCCACCCCCAAACCCCTCCAGGCCCCCCGCCCCCTCAGGAGAGCCCCGACCCCTCAGAGCCTCCCACCCCCAGCCCTCAGGAGCCCCCAGCCCATCAGGATCCCCCAAACCCCTCAGGATCCTCCTGAGCTCTCAGGAGCCCCTCAAACCCCTCAGGATCCCCCAAACCCCTCAGGATCCCCCAGACCCCTCAGGAGCCCCCAGACCCCTCAGGAGCCCCTCAAACCCCTCAGGATCCCCCAGACCCCTCAGGATGCCCCTGAGCCCTCAGGAGCCCCCAAACCCCTCAGGATCCCCCAAACCCCTCAGGATCCCCCAAACCCCTCAGGATGCCCCTGAGCCCTCAGGAGCCCCCAAACCCCTCAGGATCACCCCAAACCCCTCAGGATCCCCCACCCCTCAGGATCCCCCTGAGCCCTCAGGATCCCCCTGAGGACCCCCGCACCGAGTAGAGGCCGAGCGGCAGCCGAGCAGGAACAGCCACGTAGAGGCACGCAGTTGGCGAAGGCGCCGAGCTGCGGGTCCAGGAAGCAGCCGCCGGTCAGCGAGGCCCACACGCCCTGGCGGGCACCTGCAGCACGGCTCCGCCATGGCAGCGCCGGACCCTCC
>JAREIS010000619.1:0-62565 GCA_030060385.1 Muscicapa striata striata
AGACAATATCTTCCTCCAAACTTGTATTAAGAAACTGGGAGGGTGTGGTTTATTTCAGAGTAAAATGGCCAGTGTTCGTTTCCAGGGCCCTTGGCCTGAGACTGGGCGTTTGACAGCTGGAATTCCGAATGGATCAGGATTTCTCCCAGACTAAAGATTCCACCACTGAGAACCCTGGCTACTTTTGGAGAGACTGTGTCTTCCTCCTAAATGGTGTTAAGAAACTGGGAGGGTGTGGTTTTTTACAGAGGGAAAATGGCCAATGTTCATATCCAGGGCCCTTGGCCTGAGACAGGGTGGCTGAAACCTCAAATTCCGAATGGATCAGGATTTCTCCCAGACTAAAAATACTAACACTGAGAACTCTGGCTGTTCATGGAGTGCCAAAGCCTCCTCTAAATGGATATTACAAAAGTGGTGAAGTGATCTTTATTTCACAGAGAAATAGGCCCTTCTTTGCATGCAGGGGGCATGGTCTTAGACTGGTTTCAGCCTGCTAAAATTCCAAACATAATGTTTTCTCCCAGACTAAAGATGCCAGCAGTTAGAAGCCAGGCTGCTTTTGGAGAGACCAACACTACCTCTAAACTGGTATTAAGAAACTGGGATGGTATGGTTTTCAGAGGGAAAATTGCCCATGTTCGTAACCAGGGCAATGGGCCTGAGACTGGGCGTCTGAAACCTCAGATTCCGAAGCAATCAGAATTTCTCCCAAACTAAACATGCCACCGTATATAATCCTGGCTACTTTTGAGAGACAATATCTTCTCCAAACTTGTATTAAGAAATTGGGAGGGTGTGGTTTATTTCAGAGTAAAATGTCCAGTGTTTGTTTCCAGGGCCCTTGTCCTGAGACTGGGCGTTTGACAGCTCAGATTCTGAATGGATCAGATTTCTCCCAGACTAAACATGCCACCCCTTAGAATCGTGGGTACTGTCTGGAGAGACAATGTCTTCCTCCGAACTGGTATTAAGAAACTCTCCCAGACTAAAGATGCAACCTCTGGAACCTTGGCTGCTTTTGAAGAGACTGGATCTTCCTCCTAAATGATATTAGGAAACTGGGAGTGTGTGGTTTTTAAAGAGGGAAAATGGCCAATGTTCATATCCAGGGCCCTTGGCCGGAGACAGGCGTCTGAAACCTCAAATTCTGAATGGATCAGGATTTCTCCCAGACTAAAAATACTAACACTGAGAACTCTGGCTGTGCATGGAGTGTCAAAAGCCTCCTCTAAATGGATATTACAAAAGTGGTGAAGTGATCTTTATTTCACAGAGAAATAGGCCCTTCTTTGCATGGAGGGGCATGGTCCTGAGACTGGGTTTCAGCCTGCTAAAATTCCAAACCTAATGTTTTCTCCCAGACTAACGATGCCAGCAGTTAGAAGCCAGGCTGCTTTTGGAGAGACCAGCACTACCTCTAAACTGGTATTAAGAAACTGGGATGGTATCGTTTTTTTCAGAGGGAAAATTGCCCATGTTCGTAACCAGGGCAATGGGCCTGAGACTGGGCGTCTGAAACCTCAGATTCCGAAGCAATCAGAATTTCTCCCAGACTAAACATGCCACCGTATATAATCCTGGCTACTTTTGGAGAGACAATATCTTCCTCCAAACTTGTATTAAGAAACTGGGAGGGTGTGGTTTATTTCAGAGTAAAATGTCCAGTGTTTGTTTCCAGGGCCCTTGTCCTGAGACTGGGCGTTTGACAGCTCAAATTCCGAATGGATCAGGATTTCTCCCAGATTAAAGATTCCACCACTGAGAACCCAGGCTACTTTTGGAGAGACTGTATCTTCCTCCTAAATGGTATTAAGGAGCTGGGAGTGTGTGGTTTTACAGAGGAAAATGGCCAATGTTCATATCCAGGGCCCTTGGCCTGAGACCGGGCGTTTGAAACCTCAAATTCCGAAGGGATCAGGATTTCTCCCAGACTAAACATGCCACCCCTTAGAATCGTGGGTACCTCTGGAGAGACAATGTCTTCCTCCGAACTGGTATTAAGAAACTGGGAGGGTGTGGTTTTTTTTCAGAGGAAAACGTCCAGTGTTCGTGTTGGGGGCAATGGGCCTGAGACTGGGCGTCTGACAGCTAAAATTCCGAACGGATCAGGATTTCTCCCAGACTAAAACTGCCACCACTGGGAACCCTGACTGTTCATGGAGTGCCAAAAGCCTCCTCTAAATGGATATTACAAAAGTGGTGAAGTGATCTTTATTTCACAGAGAAATAGGCCCTTCTTTGCATGCAGGGGCATGGTCCTGAGACTGGGCTTCGGCCTGCTAAAATTCCAAACCTAATGTTTTCTCCCAGACTAAAAGAGGAAAATTCATGTTCTTAGGGCTTGGCCTGAGATCGTTGAAACTCAAATTCGAATCAATTTCTCCCAGACTAAAATGCCACTATAAACCGCTACTTGGAGAGACAATCTTCTCCAAATGTATTAAGAAACTGGGGGTGTGTTTTCAGAGAAAATGCCAGTGTTTTCAGGGCTTGGCTGAGACGGCGTTTGACAGCTAAATTCGAAGATCAGATTTCTCCCAGACTAAAGATGCCACCACTGAGAACCTGGCTACTTTGAGAGACTATCTTCCTCCTAAATGTATTAAGAAACTGGGAGGTGTGGTTTTTCAGAGGAAAATGCCAGTGTTCATTCAGGGCTTGCCGGGACGAGCCGTCTGAAACCTCAATTCGAATGGATCAGGATTTCTCCCAGACAAAAATGCCAACACTGAGAACCTGGCTGTGCATGAGTGCCAAAGCCTCCTCTAAATGGATATTAAAAAGTGGTGAGTGATCTTTATTTCACAGAGAAATAGGCCCTTCTTATGCAGGGCATGGTCCTGAGACTGGGCTTGCCTCAAAATCCAAACCAATGTTTTCTCCACTAAAGTGCAGGAACCTGGCTCTTTGGAGAGACACACTCCTCAAACTGGTATTAGAAACTGGGAGGGTTGTTTTTCAGAGAAATTGCCAATGTTCTACCAGGGCCTGGCCTGAGACGTCTGAAACCTCAAATTCCGAGCATCAGAATTTCTCCCAACTAAACATCCACTATATAATCCTGGCTACTTTGGAGAGACAATATCTTCCTCCAAACTTGTATTAAGAAATGGAGGTGTGGTTTATTTCAGGAAATGTCCATGTTTTTCAGGCTGCCTGAGACTGGTTTGACAGCTAAATTCGAAGGATCAGTTTCTCCCAGACTAAAGATGCACATGAACCTGGCTCTTTGGAGAGACTGATCTTCCTCTAAATGGTATTAGAAACTGGGAGGTTGTTTTTCAGAGGAAAATGCATGTTCATATCCAGGGCCTGGCCGAGCGGCTCTGAAACCTCAAATTCAGATCAGATTTCTCCCAGACTAAAATGCACCACTAAATCTGGTTCTGGAGGCAAGCTCCTCCAAATGGTATTAAAATGGGAGTGTGTTTTTCAGAAAAGCCTTCTTTGCAGGGCATGGCCTGAGACTGGTCGACGCTAAAATTCCAAATAGTTTCTCCCAGACTAAAGATCCACAAGAACCTGGCTACTTGGAGAGCACTCTCCTAATGGTTAAGAAACTGGAGGGTTGTTTTTCAGAGGAAAATGCATGTTATATCCAGGGCCTGGCTGGCGTCGAACCTCAAATTCGAAATCATTTCTCCCAACTAAAATGCACATTAACCTGGCTCTTTGGAGAGACTACTCTCAAATGTATTAAGAAACTGGGAGGTGGTTTTTTCAAGAAAATGCATGTTTTAGGGCTGGCTGAGACTGGCTTGACTAATTCAGGATAGTTTTCCAGATAAATGCACTAGAACCTGTCTTGAGACTTAATGTATTACTGGGAGGTGGTTTTTCAGAGAAAATGGCCATGTTCATTCCCGGGCCTTGGCCTGAGACTGGGTTAACTAATCGAAGCAGTTCTCCAGACTAAATACCTAGATGTCTTGGCAATCTTCCTCAATGTTTAGAAACTGAGTGTTTTCAGGAAATCAGTTCCTCAAGCTAAATCGCATCCACTAATCACCTGGCTTTTGGAGTCAAGCTCCAAATGTATCAAAATGGAAGTGTTTTTCAGAGAAATGCCTCTATCAGGCAGGCTGAGACGGGTTCAGCTGCAATCAAACTAGTTTCTCCCAGACTAAAGATGCCATCACTGAGAACCCTATCTACTTTCGAGAGACTGTATCTTCCTCTAAATGGTATAAGAAACTGGGACGGTGTGGTTTTTACAGAGGAAAATGGCCAATGTTCATATCCAGGGCCCTTGGCCTGAGGCGGCGTCTGAAACCTCAAATTCTGAAGATCAGGATTTCTCCCAGACTAAAAATGCCACCACTGAAGACCTAGCTGTTCATGGAGTGCCAAAGCCTCCTCTAAATGGATATTACAAAAGTGGTGGGTGATCTTATTTTCACATGAAATAGGCCCTTCTTTGCATGCAGGGGCATGGTCCCTGAGACTGGGCTTCGGCCTGCTAAAATTCCAAACCTAATGTTTTCCTCAGACTAAAGATGCCAGCAGTTAGAAGCCTGCTACTGTTGGAGAGACCAACACTACCTCCAAACTGGTATTAAGAAACTGGGAGGGTATGGTTTTTCAGAGGAAAATTGCCATGTTCGTGCCAGGGCAATGGGCCTGAGACTGGCGTCTGAACCTAAATTCGAAGAATCAGAATTTCTCCCAGACTAAATGCCAAATCCTGGCTCTTTGGAAGACATATCTCCTCAATTGGAAACTGGGTGGTTTTTCAGAAATGTCAGATATGTTGAGCATGTCTGGATCTTTAGAATCAACTGTTCTCCCAGACTAAGATGCCATTGAACTATTGAGTAGGAAAATGTCCATTGTTCCTGTCCAGGGCAATGGGCCTGAGACTGGGCGTCTGAAAGCTCAAATTCCGAAGCAGTCACGATTTCTTCCAGACTAAAGATGCCACCACATAGAACCCTGGCTACTTTTGGAGAGGCAATGTGTTCCTCAACACTGCTTTTAGTAAATTGGGAGGATGTGGTTTTTTTCAGAGGAAAATGCCCATTGTTCCTGTCCAGGGCAATGGGCCTGAGACTGGGCGTCTGAAAGCTCAAATTCCGTATAGATCAGGATTTCTTCCAAACTAAAGGTGCCACCACTGAGAACCCTGGCTACTTTTGGACAGGCTATGTCTTCCTCAACACTGGTATTAGGAAACTAGGAGGGTGTGGTTTTTTACAGAGGTAAAATGGCTTATGTTCTTATCCAGTGATATTGCCCTGAGACTGGGCGAGTGAAACCTCAAATTCCGAAGCAATCAGGATTTCTTCCACACTAAAGATGCACGGTTATTAAACAAGTTTTACTGCTTGTGTTGCAAAATTGTTCAAGATTTTCATGGCGGATTTGGAGCCAGGTTCTCACTAAAGGTCCTTTATGGGGCTTCAACCTTGGTCTCATCTTTGCATAGATAGGCAAGCTGATCTTTCATGCAGTAGTTTTTACTAAGTATTACTTGTACAATCCAAAATTGTTAGAGAGGCTTCACCTCTTCTCTCTTGGTCGCTTCCCCCAGAAGGCTGTTCATGGGAAAGAGCAATGTCCTTGCTTGAATGCACCTATCCTTTTCTACGGATTACCGCTAGAGTCTCATTGTTTTGCTAAATCAAGGTGCATAGGAGTTTTGAAATTGGATTTTTTACAGAGATGTATGCTCTCCCAGATGTTACTCCTCCAGATGGTCAGGCTGCTTGTTCTTCCACGCTACCACACCAAATGCTTCACCTGCAGTCTGTGTAACTCTTGCTAAAACGCTTCCTGCGACATGGACGCTGGCAGTTCCAGTGCTTTTCTCTTCTTTATGGCAGAAGCCAAAGATGACTTTATTTATCTTCAACCTGTGTCAGCTGTACGAAGGTAGAATTGATTTTGCTGTTGCATTCTGCTGACAGGTTCCTGTAATAGTTTCTTTGTACATGCTTTGCAAGTACATAATATGTTGCCTTTAGACTCTCTGCTTGTTTCCGGACAAAACAAACTTGACTCAAGTTCCCATCAAGCAGTAAGAAGAAAGAGTGCAGTGACTCTCAGAAGCGCCAAAGACTGCTCAGTTCCTTTTTTACTCGATTTCCAATTGTTTAAAGCAGGGCCTTGTTATGTGTGGGTAGGTGCTGGCTACTTGGGCCATTGCACCTTTGTCTCAGCTCTTACAGTTACTGGCATAGTACAAATTATCATTTTGATCTCGCCAGCCAGCTGTATTTGAAATGTAAAATGTCTCTATTTCTTCTGCAGACGGAGCAGTGCAGGAAAGACGCGGGCCCGGCCTCGCCGCCTGTCCGGCCAGTACAAGGGGCGGCCTGCCCGGAAGCTCCGTGGCAGCCTAGCAAGCCCGGGAAGCAAGCGCGGCGCGCGGTCTCTCGCTGAACATGGAGCGGCTGAACGAGACGAGGAACCGCTATCGCAGTGCCTCGGCCATCATCGGGAGACCACGGTGCCGCGCATGCGCGCTGCGGCCCGCGGGAGGGAGGAGCCCGGACGGCGCCTGGGCGATTCCGGGTTATGCGGACTGCAGTGTGCTCAAATTGAAAAGCGCAGCAAGAGCTTGTTCACCGGCGCCGTCAGCTGGGGTCGCTCTTGCTCCACGAAAAAGAAACGCCCGGCTCTTGACTATGTCAGAACGTGGTGCTAGTCTTCTCCCTGCACTTTACTGTTCCAAGGCTGTTCAGAACACGAGGCGTTCTTAATGCACGTGTTCTCCAAAAAGCTTTGACACAGCATACCGGTTGCAAGTACATAGTGGTAAGAAGGAAGTTCAACGTCCGATAGGTTTACTGCTACAATACGTAAATTTCATGCAGCCTCTATGGTAAATACCCGAAGTGCAGAGAACTCATTTCTATGTGTAGTGAAAAGAGAGAACTACTGTGTTGTGCACGCTTTCTTCTTAGCTTTAGGTACGCTTGTGTGCTCTTCGCTATGCAGACTTGAAAGAGTGCATGACTTTGATACAAGAAGAGTGGCAGATTGATATTAAACAGAGGGTTTAGAAGAAAATTGCACGTCCCAGACGTGTTTTTTGAGCAGAAAAACGTAGGAGAAGAGTGTTCTGTGTGAGGACTAGGTGACAAATCATCTCCGTTAGAGAGCAATCTTTGCAAGATACAAACCGCGAACAAAGAAACACAGTGCAGCAGAGTCCTCTGCGCAGAGTATCTCTTTTCAGTGACTAGTGCTAAGAAGCAGCAACAACGTCTGCTAACTTTCTTACTGAATACCTATTCGCCTTGCTACGTTCAGGGGTAAATATTGGAGAGGAAGGGATCTCATGTCTGTGTGTAGTGGACACTGAGAGGTACTGTGGTGTGTGCTCTCTTTCTCCTTATCTTCTCTTATACTTCGCTGCTTTTCGCTATGCGGAGTTCAATAGTGCTTGGAACTCTTATAAGAATCAGGGCAGACTTCTACGGCAGAGAGGTTTTAGAAGAAAAGTGCACGTCCCAGTGGTGTTTTGTCAGCAGAATAACATAGGAGCAGAGTGTTTTGTGAGAGGACGAGGTGACAAATCATCTTCTTTAGAGAGAAATCGCTGCAGGATACAAATCGCGAAGACAGAACTGCCGTGCACCAGAGTGCTCTGCGCACCGTATAAGTTGTCAGTGACTAGTGCTAAGAAGCAGGATCCGAACCAGCTAGCTTTGCTGCTACATACGTGCTACATACCTAATAGCCATGCAAACTTCTGTGGAAAACATGACGCCTGCTGTTAGGCTCCGACAGCCAGAAAACACTTCGGTATGTGCAGTGGAAAGAGACAACTACTGTGTGGTGTGCACTCTTTCTTCTTAGCTTTAGGTACACTTCTGTGCTCTTCGCTATGCAGGCTCGAGAGAGTGCATGCTATTGGTACTAGAAGAGTGTCAGACTGATATTAAACAGAGAGTTTAGAAGAAAATGCACGTCCTTGGCATGCTTTGTCTGCAGAAACACCTAGCAGCAGAGTGTTCTGTGTGAGAACTTGGTGACAATTCATCTTTGCTAGAGAGAATACGCTGCAAGATACAAACCGCGAACACGGAAACTCAGTGCTCTGCTCAGCGTATCAGTTGCCATTGATTAATGTTAAGAAGCAGGACCAACGTATGCTAGCTTTCTTACTGAATACCTATTCGTCTTGCTGCCTTCTGTGGTAAATATTGGAGATGCAGGGATCTCATGTCTGTGTGTAGTGGACACTGAGAAGTACTGTGGTGTGTGCTCTCTTTCTCCTTATCTTCTGTTACACTTCGCTGCTTTTCGTTATGCAGACTTCAATAGTGCTTGGAGCTCTTTCAAGAAGCAGGGCAGACTGCGCCGGTAGAGAGGGTTTAGAAGAAAAGAGCACGTCCCAAGCGTGTTTTCTCAGCTGAAAACTCAGCTGCATAGTGTTCTGTGTGAGGACTAGGTGACAAATCATTTACGATAGTGAGAAATGGCTGCAAGATACTAACCGCGAACAAGGATACTCAGTGCAAGAGTGCTCTGCTCAGCGTATCAGTTTTCAGTGACTAGTGCTAAGGAACAGGATCAACGTATGCTACCTTTGCTGCTACACACCTAATCGTCATGCAGCCTTGTGTGGTAAGTATTGGAGATGCAGATATCTCATGTCTCTGAGTAGCGGACAGTGAGACCGACTATGTGGTGTGCTCTCTTTCTCCTTATCTTCAGTTACACTTCTCTACTTTTCGGTATGCACAGTAAAAAGAGTGTTTGGAACTCGTACAAGAAGCAGCGCAGACTGCTACGGTAGAGAGAGTTTAGAAGAAAAGTGCCCGTGCCAGACGTGTTTTTGAGCAGATATACCGAGCAGCAGAGTGTTCTGTGTGAGGACTAGGTGACAATTATCTCATTTAGAGAGAAATCGCTGCAGGATACGAATCACGAACAAAGAACTGCCGTGCACCAGAGAGGTCTGCGCAGCTTATCGGTTGTCAGTGACTAGTGCTAAGAAGCAGGATCAACGTATGCTGGCTTTCTCTACTGACTACCTTTCCGTCTTGAAGGCTTCAGTTTTAAATATGGGAGATGCAGGGATCTCAGGTCGATATGTAGTGGACAGTGAGAATTACTGTGGTACTCTTTCTCCTTATCTTCAGTTACACTTCTCTGCTGCAGAGTTAAAAGTGTGGTTGCAACCCTAACAAGAAACAGGGCAGACTGATATCAAACAGAGAGTTTAGAAGAAAAGTTCAGGTTTCAGTCGTGTTTAGCCTGCAGAAAACATAACAGGGGCGTGTTTCGTGTGAGGAGTAGGCGAAAATTTACTTCCGTTAGCGAGATACCGCCTCAGGACACAAAGCGCTAACAAAGAAGCCGTGAGCAACAGAGCTACGGAGAAAGAGTGCACACCACACAGTAGCTCTCCTTTCCACTGCACATAACAAAGTGTTGTCTGCCTCTCGGAGCCTAACAACAAGCGTCATGTTTAGCACAGAATGTTGCATGGCGATTAGGTATGTAGCAGCAAAGCTAGTTTGTTCGGATCCTGCTTCTTAGCATTAGTCACTGACTAATGACTTTGGGAGAGTATCCTCCCAAATCCTGCGTACCTTACATGATTTCTAGGCTTCTATTTATCTAGGAAATTCATGCATATTCTAAATCGCCTATACATATTGATTATCTGCCCCGGCTGTTCCCCGCTCCGTATGGAAATTTGTTCCATATTCATTGCGGTTGCGTAGTTTATTGGGTCGGTGGTTTCTAGATGAGTCGGTGGGCTGAAAGTGATGAAGAACAGAAATCTTCCTCGCTGTTGAACTTTTTACCTTGTCTTTCTACGCATGCGCTTTAGTCCCTCGGTGAGATATTTTTGCAGATTCTGCACTTTTATGAAGAGGGTCTCCTTTTACTTAACTCAGGGGTCTCGTCGTGCATTCCTTTCCTTATAAGCACACGGTAACTGACACCATATATTCTACTCGTCATTCTATTTAACCCTTAAGTCCCCTGTTTCAGTCCTCCCTTTTCTAGAAAATTAGTAAATTCTTTTACTTAGTATAAGATTTCTTTGTCTCCATTCTTACGATATGTATCTCTCAATGCCTTACCATGTACTCTCGACAATGAAGTTAGTATTGCCATCCGTTGTAGTATCTTCCAATTCCAAATAAGTAGTACAAGAGACAGCAGTAAGCTTAGACTAACTAAAACCAACAACACTATTACTGGATGACAAAATGTATTCAAATTTCCAGTTGTAGTTGGGGACAACCCGAAAAGGGCATCCCACCAATTGTGGCTTGCATCCTGCTTAACCCTTTGTAATACTCTATTTATTTCTTGGA
The DNA here is from genome assembly GCA_030060385.1 of Muscicapa striata striata. NCBI lineage: Eukaryota > Metazoa > Chordata > Aves > Passeriformes > Muscicapidae > Muscicapa > Muscicapa striata. Next base: position 10,287 of record JAREIS010000619.1, read on the forward strand.
CATCATGATGAACACTGACTAAAGTCTTTTGCCCGCTCTCTTTGATTTCTTCCAAAATTTTTGCTAAGTCTTGATGTTTTACCAGTTGCTTTACCAATGTAAGGTTCATTCCTATGGGTGTAGGTGACAGTTTGTGTTATGTCGTGTAGTTAGACCTTATCAGCTGGTGGGATGTAACTGGTGACGAATATGAAAAATCACATCCCACAATTCTAACGAAATTACAAATACAGAAGTTAGAGTTATTCTTAACAGGCAGGGTTACATTCTCATTGTCTATATTTAAAAAATCACAGGTGGTTCTTAAACACACACATCCTCGACCAGTATATATAAGCATAGTCTTTTGATCAGCATCTGGATGAATTTCAAAGTGACATACACCCTGCTCGGTGTCAAGGCTTACGTCTTGAGCATCACTTGTATTGCTGTCACAGATAAACCCTTTTTGTTCCCGAGTAACACAGGATTCTACATTCACAGTTTGCCATTTCCCATTTACTGTCCGGGCCCACGCCCTATGCTCTGAGGGATACAACACCGTCCCCTCATGGTTGAGTCCCAATGCAATTGATGGGATGACTAGCATAAACTCTGGCATTACTTATGGTAAGCACAAAGGTAGTGGCCATATTAGCAACAGGATCATAAGTGAAATTTACTAGAGTCCACCAAGATTGGAATTTTCTTTCAAAATCATTAGCATTGTCCCAAACAGCTTTTCGGACCTCAATCTGAAAAGTGCCTTCACTCCCTTCTCTTACAGCCAAGGCAGCTGTGGATTGGATCCATAACTGCGCTTGTATACAACTGAAGGCTAAAGACACATTATCTTGGACCGTGCTAAGTGCGTCTATTATTAACTTATGGTCCTGGTCCTCAGCCTTTTTCCAGTTTGGTAACACCTTTGAAACCTGCCACTGACTATTTCCTAGTTCCAATAAAGATGATTGTAGGGGTTGGGTCAGTTTTGTTAAATCATTTGTTGCAGTTGCTACCTTATTTATTAGTATTTCAGAGTCAATTCCATTCAAAATTCCTAATCCTGTTTCCAACATTCCCGTTAAATCTCTTCGCATCCTATCCCTAAGGTGTACTTGCTTTTGTAACCATGTTGTCCACCCTTCTAGAGATGGTTTTAGGAAAGGGGAACAGGCTGGTTGAATCTCTGAAATATTGGTTTGTATTAGCAATTCAACACTCTTGAGAGACCATTCTTGATTGAATAATAATTGCTGTTGACCTGTATTTCTCACGATATATGGGCCTACCTCATAAATCATAAGTTTAAGTTCAAGTGGCGTACTCTGGGTCTGAATCTGAACAGGTTCAGTTATGGCATTTATTCTAAATTTAAATGAGAGCCCAAGATCTTTGTAAGCGCAAAGGCATACCACCTCAACAGTCTGATCTAATGTAAAATTATACCAACAATGTGGCTTACTATGTTGGCTACATATCTCATCATGTCTGTTTGCAGGGCGAGATGAGACGCTAATTTGATTTGCTTTCTCATGGGTACTTCCATTAATCATTCGACATCCTATTCTGATGGTCTCTCCTACAATCCCTTGAAGTGACCACAACCCTTGTTTCTGCCACTCTTGGTTTTCATATACCTGGTTTCCATGCATAACTACAGTTGACAAGTTCAAATTTTGTATCTTCCCCATATATCCGGTAGACTGAACAAAAGCCTGGGACCAAGGCCATTCAACATTGCCCTGGCTAAAGGTACTTTCCAATTTTTGAAATATAGTTATATTTACAAACAAAACAATTAAATTTCTGCGTCCTGAATCACCGAACACCCCTAACTGTAATATGCTCATTTTGTTCGTGTAAACTTGAACTTTAGTCCGTTATCACCAGATATTACTTTCCAAGGGGCTTCTGGAGCTTTCTTCACCCGAGAATGCTGGATCCAAGCGCTCTGTTCCTTGATCTTAATTGCAGTGAAGGTGGTAAGTAGCATCTGGCGTGGTCCTTCCCACTGTGGTTGGAGGGTTTTTTCTGTAAAAGACTTAACATATACATAATCCCCAGGCTGTATATTATGCACTGGTCCATCCAGACCCTTGTCCCGAGTTCCATCCACATGTTTTTCAATTTTTCTGAGCTGTATGCTCAATGCCACCATATAGGTGGCCAGTGTCTCCTCTCCAGCTTGGGTAGAGGTTCCCCTTTGCACTCCATATGGCCTCCCATAAAACATTTCAAAGGGACTTAACTTTTCTTTAGTTCTTGGCTTAGTTCGAATTCGCATCAATGCCAATGGGAGTGATTGGGGCCAGGGCAAATTAACTTCTTGTCCTAACCTCACAATTTGCTGTTTAATTAAATGATTCATTTTCTCTACTTGGCCACTTGACTGAGGATGATACGGGGTGTGAAGTTCCCAATCTATGCCCAAGTGTCGACTAATTTGTTGCAGTATTTTTGAAATGAAGTGTGGTCCTCTATCTGAGGATATAGTGGCTGGAACTCCAAAGCGTGGTATTATTTCTTGTAACAGCACTCTAATTACCTCCCGGGCTTTAGCAGTTCTAGTTGGGAAAGCTTCTGGCCACCCTGAAATGTATCCGTCATCACCAGTAAATATCTATACCCCCCCCTTTTCTTGGAAGTTCTGAAAAATCAATTTGCCACTGCTGCCCAGGCCCCTGGCCTCTTCCAATTCGACCAAGTTTTGGTTTAGGGGTATTCTTAGGATTAGTCTGGAGGCAAAGGTCACACTGCCGAGTAACCTGGGTAACAGTAGTATATAAATTTCTGGCAGTAATCTTTTCAATTAGATGGGTATATAGAGCATCTGCTCCCCAGTGTGTTTTCTGATGTTCCTTTTTAACTAGGGACCACAGTAGGTGGGAGGGGATGACCAGTCTCCCTTCGGTATTGACAGCCCACCCTTCCTCATTATATGTTCCTTTCTGATCCTCAATTAGTTCCTTATCTTTTTTATCATATATTGGCTCACCTTCAAGGGATATCTGTCCATCTGGAATCAAGATTCCCTCAACTGTTACTTCACCCTTTGTTGCCTCTTTTGCCTCTCTGTCCGCCAGCTCGTTTCCTTCTTCCAATTCTGAGCTCACCTTCTGGTGCGCTCTAATGTGCATAATTGCTACTTTCTCAGGCATCTGGACTGCTTCCAATAATCGCACTATTTCTTGTGCATGTTTTATGATCTTTCCTTGTGAATTTAACAGTCCTCTCTCCTTCCAGATAGCTCCATGTGCATACACTACTCCAAATACATATCTCGAGTGTGTATATATATTTATTTTCTTCCCTTTTTCCATTTCCAAGGCACGAGTCAGGGCAGTTATCTCAGTCTTTTGTGCAGAGGTATCTATTGGCAAAGGTCCCGATTCTAGTACCTTTTTACTGGTGGTAAATGCATACCCAGCATACCGCTTCCCACTGATGACGTAGCTGCTTCCATCAGTAAACCACGTTTCTGCGCCGTCAAAAGGGGTGTCCTTCAAGTCTGGTCGGCTGGAGTAGGTGGCTTCGATAGTCTCCAGACAGTCGTGGTGTACTGGTTCTCCTTGATTTCCACTGAGAAAAGAAGCTGGGTTGACAATATTAGTCACCACTATTTCCACATCATCTTGTTCCACCATAATAGCTTGGTATTTCAAGAACCTTTGTGGGGAAAGCCAGTGCCCCCCTTTTGCCTCTAGTACTGCAGATACTGTGTGAGACACTAATACAGTCATTTTCTGGCCCAGGGTGAATTTGCCTGCCTCTTGAATATTCATCAAAAAGGCTGCTACCGCTCTGAGGCACACTGGCCATCCTTTGGCCGCTCCATCCAGCTGCTTAGAGAAGTAAGCAACTGCTCTTCGGTATGGCCCTAGGTTCTGTGCTAGTATTCCCAGGGCAATTCCCTGTTTCTCATGAAAGAACAAAAAGAATGGTTTACTTACATCAGGAAGTCCTAGGGCTGGGGCTGACATAAGAGCATCTTTTAATGGACGAAATGCTTGAGTGGCTTCTTTAGTCCACTTGAGATCTCTGCTGCCATTTGCCATGAGCATGTACAGAGGTTTAACAGGCAACCCATAGTTATAGATCCACAACCTACACGATCCTGTCATCCCTAAAAAGGTTCGCAGTTCCTTTATTGCCTGGGGTTGTGGATTTTGGCATATTGTTTCTTTACGATCTTGCCCTATGTTCCGCTGTCCAGCACTAACTTCGTACCCCAGGTAAGTAACCATCTGCTTCACCACTTGAGCCTTTTTCTTTGATACTCTATACCCCTGAAGTCCCAAAAAATTTAAGAGACTCACCATCCAGGCTACACATGCTTCTTCCGTCTTAGTGGCTATTAGAAGATCATCTGCGTACTGCAACAGCCTTCCTTCTTCTAAGGGGGCTTCCCAGGCCTCTAAGTCCTTGGCAAGCTGCTCTCCAAACAAAGTTGGAGAATTTTTAAACACTTGGGGGAGTACTGTCCATGTGAGTTGAGTTCTCCATCCAGTTTTAGGGTTTTCCCATTCAAATGCAATAATTTTCTGACTGGCTTCATGGAGAGGGAGGCAAAAGAAGGCATCTTACAGGTCTAAAACAGTAAACCAAGTAAACTCTGGTGTTAAGCACGTTAATAAAGTATATGGGTTTGCCACTAATGGATAAAGATCTTCAGTTATTTTATTAACAGCTCGCAAGTCTTGCACCAGCCGGTATGACCCATCAGGTTTCCGAACGGGTAAAATAGGAGTATTAAATTCAGATTGGCATTTTTTAATAATCCTAGTTGTAAGAAGTTCTCAATCACTGGCCTAATTCCTTCTCTGTCCTTTTTCTCAAAGGATACTGCTTGATCCTGACTGGTTGTTTCCCTGCTTTGAGTTTAATTATTATAGGAGGTGCGTTTTTCGCTCTCCCTGGCACATTGGAGGCCCATACTCCGGGGAACACCTGACTAATTATTTCTTCTCTAATTTCTTCTTCAATTTCAATGATTGTCAATATTAAGCTCAACACTTCTATATATTGTTGGTCGTTTACCTCCAAAGTAATCTCCCCATCCTTAAATACAATGGTCGCTTGTAATTGTTCCAATAAGTCTCTTCCCAGCAGAGCGTTTGGGGAATTTGGCATGTATAAAAATTTATGAGTGCCACATTGTTTCCCGAATTTATATTTTAGGAGTTTACAAAAATAAGGCTTTTCATACTGGCCAGTAGCTGCTTGTACCGTAACATAATCTTTTCCCACAGGCACCAGGGCCTTGTTCAATACTGAATACGTCGCTCCTGTATCAACTACAAACTCTACCCCCTTTCCCTCCTCCCCCAGTTCCATTATTATAACCAGGGGATCTGCTGGGTGTAGATCTCCCGGTCCCCTTCAGTTTCCTTTTACATGTGCGATCACGTCTTTACACTTGTCCCACCTCCGTTTAGGGCATTCATTCTTCCAGTGCCCAAACTCTTTACAAAACGCGCACTGATCTTTACCCAATCGAGGTAGGCCCCCCTGTCCCCCTCGTCGACCCTGCCCACGACTTTGTCCTCCTCTCTCTTCCCTCACCACTTCCACCAATTTCCCCACATTCTGCTTATATCCCTCTTCTCTATTGCTAAATACTCTCCACGCCTCTTCTAGTAAATACTCTAGGTTTCTTCCCTCGGGCCCTTTTATTTTTTGAAGCTTACGCCTAATATCCCCCGTAGATTGACCCAAAAATAAACTCACTAGTTGTTGAATTCCCACTTCTGCTCCAGGGTCTAGGGATGTATTGCGAGGCATTGCATCCCTTAATCGGTCCAAAAATTCAGATGGTGTTTTAGAGGGACCCTGTTTGATAGCATATAATGCTGACCAATTTATAGTTTTAGGTATTGCTCGTTCCATCCCTTTTGCTATCCATTCTTGGTAGCTTTCTAACTTCCGCAATTCTGCTGTCCTGTTTGCATCCCTCTGTGTATTCTGGAGGGGAAAATCGTCCTTTATGTCCAATAGCTGAGGCTTAAAATAATCCTCTGCTAGATCTCCTGCTGTTTTCAGGACTAATTGTTTTTCCGTTTCAATTAATGCATCCAGCAATAATTGTATATCAGACCAATCTGGATTATGCTGCTTGATAATATACCGCAAAAGCTTTGCTGTAGTTATTGGGTCACTACCGTAGTTTTTAGCAACTTTTTTCCATGCTTCTATATCAATAGTGGAAAAGGGTACTTTTACTATGACTCTCTCTCCTTCCGGTCCCACAGCCTCTCTTAGAGGGGCTTGTAGCACCACCTTATTCTTCGTCCTAGAAGACACAGGGCTTCTGGGACGAGAATGGGTTGGAGTAAGTATTCTGAATCATCATCTTTCTGTCTCTGAGTTCGAGGAGGAGATTTGAATAGGTCACTCAAACCCCGTTCCTGCATATCCAAATTGTGCATTTTGTCTAATCTGGTACACCTCTCACCTATATCACATGCTGAACAACACCTTTCAAGTTTCTCTTTATTTGCTTTCCTTTCCTTCTCAAGGTCCAAAACTAAAGGGTCAAAAGGTGCCTTAATCCCACAGTCTCTCTGCCATTCAGGGTGGTTTCGGAGAGAGAAAAACATGTCACAGTAAGAGACTTCACTCCTCTTGCCCTCTCTTCTTAAAAATAACATTAATTCCAGCAGAGTATCATAATCTAAAGTCCCGGTGGGTGGCCACATTGCTCCGTGGTCTAGTCTATAAAGTGGCCACCACTGGCTGAAATATTTAATTAGGGTGGATTATTTTCAGTGCCGCCAGTTACTGCAACCTCTTTCCAATGTGTTATAACACATCCTAACGGGCTGGCTTTAGGGACTTCTGTGCTCTGTGTAGATCCCATTACCTTCTCTTTTCGTCCCCTGCCTACCTTACACCTAAACTTTTCCTTACTGAACTTGTAGAATTTCTTTCCAATCCCCTTCCCACACACAATACCAACTGCTAGATCAGCCAATTTATTTCCTCTCTCTATCTGGCTGTCTCTTAAGTTCACAAATTCCCAAGGATCACGCCAAAACCATTGGAAAGGGATCCCTTTTCACCCTTCTCAGTGCACAAACAAAGCACAAGATGCACTAACGCAGCACACCCACTCCTATACGAACACAGCACACGTACTATTCCTACTTTCTACTGACAATCACAATATTCTCAGCACAGCCACGGTCCCGCTCGCATCACACTGCACACTACACAATAATTCTGCCTTACTGAAACAAATACCCCACACTTACTCCCCTCCTGGGCACGTCTCACCCACTCACACACTCACCTTGCTCACAATGTCCGGACTCCAACACACCACCTCAGCTCCGATAACACGGGAGCAGGAATCCACTCGACCCGCGTTCTAGGGTCGCTCCGCGGTTGCTCTATCAGTCAGCGAATTCCTTCACAGACCCCCTCCTCCCTTCTTGACCTGCGGAGGTCAAGGGAATCGAGCGGCCCCACCGGTGCTCGTATCCCTCCGCCGGTAACTCCACCGGCCAGCTGCTTGCAAGCCCTAACCACACAGGGACTTTGTTGTACGCAGGACGTCCCCTGCGGTTTATCAACAGCCTTCCAGTAGCGTGTACATATGTTTTACAAACCCCCCCAGAATTAATACGTACCGTTTCATCCGTCAGCCAGTGGTCCTTCCTGTCGCTGCAGTAAGCGAGCCGGGGTCGGGTCTCCTCCAGGAAATCCCGGGGCGCGCCGTGGAGCCGTTAGCCCCTCAGCCCGATTCTGCAGACAGACAGTAAGGTCCCATCTGGGGTGCCAATTAAGCACGGAAATAAACTTCACAACCTATAAAGTTGTGGAGTAGGTACGTATTTTACTCAGCGCTGGACGCAGGGGGAGAGCATCCTCCCAAATCCTGCGTACCTTACATGATTTCTAGGCTACTATTTCTCTAGGAAATTCATGCATATTCTAAATCGCCTATACAGATTGACTATCTGCCCCGCCTGTTCCCCGCTCCGTATGGAAATTAGTTGCACATTCATTGCAGCTGCGTAGTTTATTGGGCCGGTGGTCTCTAGATGAGTCGGTAGGCTGAAAATGATGAAGAACAGCAATCTTCCTCGCTGTTGAACTTCTTACCGTATCTTTCTACTCATGCCCTTTAGTCCCTCGCTGCGATATTTTTGCAGATTCTGCACTTTTATGAAGAGGGTCTCCTTTTACTTAACTCAGGGGTCTCGTCGTGCATTCCTTTCCTTATAAGCACACGGTAACTGATACCATATGTTCTACTCTTCATTCTATTTAACCCTTAAGTCCCCTGTTTCAATATGTTCTACTCTTTATTCTATTTAACCATTAAATCCCTTGTTTCACAAGAAGCCAGCACCTACCCACAAATAACAAGGCCCTGCTTTAAACAATGTCACTGCACTCTTTCTTCTTACTGCTTGATGAGAACTTGAGTAAAGTTTGTTTTGTCCGGAAACACAACAGAGAGTCTAAAAGCAACAGATTATGGATTAAAAGTAAGTAAGGAGCCAAACCCACATGGCAACAGAGTGCTATTGTAGGTTGCAGTGATGTTGCATTAACATGCCCAAAGGTATACCGCATGTTGTTAGAAGCTAGAGCCCCCGAGCCAGAACTCTGCTGCTCTTGGGCAGTGAGACTTGTGGGATTCCCAGTCATCCTCACAAGCTGTCCCTGTCACAAGGATAAAGGTGGCCAGGGTGAAGAGAACAAAGGAAACAGAGGGGTGCTGACCTGAGAACACACCACCCCCACATTCACACTTACCTTTGCATCCAGCAAAGCTTCAAAGCAGAGAGAGAGATTGCCCTGGCTTAGAAATCCAAATGTATATAAAAGAACCCAAATATCTAAGCTCAATTTAGGGTGCTGCTGCCACTCCCATTTCAATTCCACAGAAACTGTGGCACTCTTGAAATTAGGCATTTCTACCATTGTCCAAACAGGAATTTAAAGACTAAAAACAAAAGCCTTAAGCCCGACATCATTTTTTAAACTAAACAACAGTCCTCTCTACCTGGTGGCTTCTTTCTTTCCTAAATGCACAATTGACAAGTGCTATCCTCCATCGCTCAAAATTCAGGCTTGAGCTACTTGCAAAGCTTGTACAAAGCAACTATTACAGGAACATGTCAGCAGAGTGCAACAGCAAAACCAATTCTGCCGTTGTACAGCTGACACTGTTGGAGATAAATAAAGCCATCTTTGGATTCTGCAATAAAGAAGAGAAAAGCACTGGAACTGCCAGCGTCCATGTCCCAGGAAGCGTTTTAGCAAGAGTTAAACAGATTGCAGGTGAAGCATTTGGTGCGGTAGCGTGGAAGCACAAGCAGCCTGACGATCTGGAGGAGCAACATCTGGGAGAGCATACATCTCTGTAAAAAATCCATTTTCAAAACTTCTATGCACCTTGATTCAGCAAAACAATGAGACTCTAGCGGCAATCAGTAGAGAAGGATAGATGCATTCAAGCAAGAACATTGCTCTTTCCCATGAACAGCCTTCTGGGGGAAGCCACCAAGAGAGAAGAGGTGAAGCCTCTCTAACGGGTTTGGATAGTACAAGTAGTATTTAGACAGTAAAAATTACTGCATGAAAGATCAGCTTGCCTGTCTATGCAAAGATGAGACCAAGGCTGAAGCCCCATCAAGGATCTTTAGTGAGAACCTGGCTCCAAATCCACCATGAAAATCTTGAACGCTTTTGCAACACAAACAGTAAAACTTGTTTAATAACCGTGCCAGCTTTCAGACGTTCCCAGAACGAAATTGCAAACCAGCAAAATACAACAAGCTAGGGAGGGATTCTAACTAAATGCCAATGACAGCAAGAAGAAATTCAATCTGCAGGAGCAAGTAACAGCCCTTTTTTCTTCGTCTTCTTTTTCTTCTTCTTCGTGGATTTTTTTGATTTTTTCTTTGCTTTTTGGTTTTTTTTTTTTTTCTCCACTGTTTTATTCTTAAGACTAAAATAGCAAATATATATTTAATGCATGGAATCCCTGATGGGTTATGTATTTGATAATACTTGACACAAGGCCCTGGGATAAGTCTCATGAACAACAATAATTTTTTCCCAGACACAAATATCCAACAGGTGTGAGATGAAAACCTGCCCAATTGACAAAGAAAAAAAAAAAAACACTGTCCTGGGGTATCACAAGTCAGAAGCACAAGTATGGAACTAGTCTGGCGGACTTTAGCACAGCTAATAACATGATGATTTCAATCACATATTAGGGTCTTAATGGAATCTGCAATTTGTAAAAACTCCCCATCTGCCACTTCATTAAGAGAGCACAAGGAGGAAGCAAGCCTGTACTGTGCCTGCCTTGACCAAGTTTGGCTCAGCAGCATTTTTCCCAAATGAACAAAAAATTCCGAACATTTGAACTGGACCACCCTAAAAGCTTTCAAAATTCCAGGCGTTACACGGAAAAAGATCTAGGAAAATCCAGGAAAAATTCGTGCTTAAAACCAGGAAAATGGTTTTAAACTCCATGAACAGCCAGGGTTCTCAGTGGTGGCATTTTTAGTCGGGGAGGAGTCCTGATTCCTTCGGAATTTTAGCTGTCAGACGCCCAGTCTCAGGCCAAGGGCCTTGGATATGAACATTGGCCATTTTCCCTCTGTAAAAAAACACAACCACCCAGTTTCTTAATACCATTTAGGAGGAAGATACTGTCTCTCTGAAAGTAGCCAGGGTTCTCAGTGGTGGTATATTTAGTCTGGAAGAAATCCTGATCCGTTCGGAGTTTTAGCTGTCAGACGCCCAGTCTCAGGCCCATTGCCCTGGACACGAACACCGGACATTTTCCTCTGAAAAAAACCACACCCTCCCACTTTCTTAATACAAGTTTGGAGGAAGACATTGTCTCTCCAAAAGTAGCCAGGATTCTAAGTGGTGGCATTTTTAGTCTGGGAGAAAACCTGATTGCTTCGGAATTTGAGGTTTCAGACGCCCAGTCTCAGGCCAAGGGCCCTGGATATGAATATGGGCAATTTTCCCTCTGTAAAAAAGCACACCCTCCCAGTTTCTTAATACCATTTAGGAGGAAGATACAGTCTCTCCAAAAGTAGCCAGGGTTATAACTGGTGGCATCTTTAGTCTGGGAGAAATCCTGATCCCTTCGGAATTTGAGGTTTCAGACGCCCAGTTTCAGGCCCATTGCCCTCAAAAGGAACAATGGACATTTTCCTCTGAAAAAAACCACACCCTCCCAGTTTCTTAATACAAGTTTGGAGGAAGATATTGTCTCTCCAAAAGTAGCCAGGTTTATATACGGTGGCATGTTTAGTTTGGGAGAAATTCTGATTGCTTCGGAATCTGAGGTTTCAGACGCCCAGTCTCAGGCCCATTGCCCTGGCTACGAACATGGACAATTTTCCCTCTGAAAAAAACCATACCCTCCCAGTTTCTTAATACCAGTTTGGAGGTAGTGTTGGTCTCTCCAAAAGTAGCCAAGCTTCTAAGTGCTGGCATCTTTAGTCTGGGAGAAAACATTAGCTTTGCAATTTTAGCAGGCCGAAGCCCAGTCTCAGGACCATGCCCCTGCATGCAATGAAGGGCCTATTTCTCTGTGAAATAAAGATCACTTCACCACTTTTGTAATACTCATTTAGAGGAGGCTTTTGGCACTCCATGAACAGCCAGGGTTCTCAGTGGTGGCATTTTTAGTCTGGGAGAAATCCTGATTGCTTCGGAATTTGAGGTTTGGGCCCAGTCTCATGCCAAGCGCCCTGGATATGAACATTGGCCATTTTCCCTCTGTAAAAAACCACACCCTCCCAGTTTCTTAATACCATTTAGGAGGAAGATACCGTCTCTCCAAAAGTAGCCAGGGTTATAACTGGTGGCATCTTTAGTCTGGGAGAAATCCTGATCCCTTCGGAATTTGAGGTTTCAGACGCCCAGTTTCAGGCCCATTGCCCTCAACACAAACACTTGACCTTTTCCTCTGAACAAAACGACAGCATCCCAGTTTCTTAATACCAGTTTGGAGGTAGTGTTTATCTCTCCAACAGTAGCCAGGCTTCTAACTGCTGGCATCTTTAGTCTGGGAGAAAACATTAGGTTTGGAATTTTAGCAGGCCGAAGCCCAGTCTCAGGACCATGCCCCTGCAAGCAAAGAAGGGCTTATTCCACTGTAAAATAAAGATCACTTCACCACTTTTGTAATATCGATTTATAGGAGGCTTTTGGCTCTCCATAAACAGCCAGAGTTCTCAGTGTTAGCATTTTTAGTCTGGGAGAAATCCTGATCCATTCGGAATTTGAGGTTTCAGACGCCCAGTTTCAGGCCCATTGCCCTCAACAAGAGCACTGGATATTTTCCTCTGAAAAACCACACCCTCCCAGTTTCTTAATACAAGTTTGGAGGAAGATATTGTCTCTCCAAAAGTAGCCAGGTTTATATACGGTGGCATGTTTAGTTTGGGAGAAATTCTCATTGCTTCGGAATCTGAGGTTTCAGATGCCCAGTCTCAGGCCCATTGCCCTGGCTACGAACATGGGCAATTTTCCTCTGAAAAAACATACCCTCCCAGTTTTTTAATACCAGTTTGGAGGTAGGGTTTGTCTCTCCAAAAGTAGCCAGGATTCTAACTGCTGGCATCTTTAGTCTGGGAGAAAACATTAGGTTTGTAATTTTAGCAGGCCAAGCCAGTCTCAGGACCATGCCCATGCATGCAATGAAGGGCCTATTTCTCCGTGAAATAAAGATCACTTCACCACTTTTGTAATATCCATTTAGAGGAGGCTTTTGGCACTCCATGAACAGCCAGGGTTCTCAGTGGTGGCATTTTAGTCTGGGAGAAATCCTGATCCATTCGGAATTTGAGGTTTTAGACGGGCCTGTCTCGGCCAAGGGCCCTGGATATGAACATTGGCCATTTTCCCACTGTAAAAACCACACTCTCCCAGTTTCTTAATACCATTTAGGAGGAAGATACCGTCTCTCCAAAAGTAGCCAGGGTTCTAACTGGTGGCATCTTTAGTCTGGGAGAAATCCTGATCCATTCGGAATTTGAGCTGTGAACGTCCGTCTCAGGTCAAGGCCCTGGAAAAGAACACTGGGCATTTGACTCTGAAAACAAACACACCCTCCCAGTTTCTTAATACAAGTTTGGAGGAAGACATTGTCTCTCAAGAAGTAGCCAGGATTCTAAGTGGTGGCATTTTTAGTCTGGGAGTAATCCTGATTGCTTCGGAATTCGAGGTTTCGGACGCCCTGTCTCCTGCCAAGCGCCCTGGATATGAACATTGGCAATTTTCCTCTGTAAAAACCACACCCTCCCAGATTCTTAATACCAGTTTGGAGGTACTGTTGGTCTCTCCAAAAGTAGCCAGGCTTCTAACTGCTGGCATCTTTAGTCTGGGTGAAAACATTAGGTTTGTAATTTTAGCAGGCCGAAGCCCAGTCTCAGGACCATGCCCCTGCATGCAATGAAGGGCCTATTTCTCTGTGAAATAAAGATCACTTCACCTCTTTGTAATATCCATTTAGAGGAGGCTTTTGGCACCCATGAACAGCCAGGGTTCTCAGTGGTGGCATTTTTAGTCTGGGAGAAATCCTGATCCATTCAGAATTTGAGGTTTCAGACGGCCTGTCTCCACGGCCAAGGGCCCTGGATATGAACATTGGCCATTTTCCATCTGTAAAAACCACACCTCCCAGTTTCTTAATACCATTTAGGAGGAAGATACCGTCTCTCCAAAAGTAGCCAGGGTTCTAACTGGTGGCATCTTTAGTCTGGGAGAAATCCTGATCCCTTCGAATTTGAGGTTTCAGACGCCCAGTTGCAGGCCCATTGCCCTCAACACAAACACTGGACATTTTCCTCTGAACAAAACGACAGCATCCCAGTTTCTAAATACCAGTTTGGAGGTAGTGTTGATCTCTCCAACAGTAGCCAGGCTTCTAACTGCTGGCATCTTTAGTCTGGGAGAAAACATTAGGTTTGTAATTTTAGCAGGCCGAAGCCCAGTCTCAGGACCATGCCCCTGCATGCAAAGGGCTTATTCCTCTGTGAAATAAAGATCACTTCACCACATTTGTAATATCGATTTATAGGAGGCTTTTGCTCTCCATAAACAGCCAGACTTCTCAGTGTTAGCATTTTTAATCTGGGAGAAATTTTTAATACCAGTTTGGAGGTAGTGTTTGTCTCTCCAAAAGTAGCCAGGATTCTAACTGCTGGCATCTTTAGTCTGGGAGAAAACATTAGGTTTGTAATTTTAGCAGGCCGAAGCCCAGACTCAGGACCATGCCCCTGCATTCAATGAAGGGCCTATTTCTCCGTGAAATAAAGATCACTTCACCACTTTTGTAATATCCATTTAGAGGAGGCTTTTGGCACACCATGAACAGCCCGGGTTCTCAGTGGTGGCATTTTTAGTCTGGGAGAAATCCTGATCCATTCGGAATTTGAGGTTTCGGACGCCCAGTCTCATGCAAAGCGCCCTGGATATGAACATTGGCCATTTTCCCTCTGTAAAAAACCACACCCTCCCAGGTTCTTAATACCATTTAGGAGGAAGATACCGTCTCTCCAAAAGTAGCCAGGGTTATAACTGGTGGCATCTTTAGTCTGGGAGAAATCCTGATCCCTTCGGAATTTGAGGTTTCAGACGCCCAGTTTCAGGCCCATTGCCCTCAACACAAACACTGGACCTTTTCCTCTGAACAAAACGACAGCATCCCAGTTTCTTAATACCAGTTTGGAGGTAGTGTTGATCTCTCCAACAGTAGCCAGGCTTCTAACTGCTGGCATCTTTAGTCTGGGAGAAAACATTAGGTTTGTAATTTTAGCAGGCCGAAGCCCAGTCTCAGGACCATGCCCCTGCATGCAAAAAGGGCTTATTCCACTGTGAAATAAAGATCACTTCACCACATTTGTAATATCGATTTATAGGAGGCTTTTTGCTCTCCATAAACAGCCAGAGTTCTCAGTGTTAGCATTTTTAATCTGGGAGAAATCCTGATCCATTCAGAATTTGAGGTTTCAGACGCCCAGTTTCAGGCCCATTGCCCTCAACAAGAACACTGGATATTTTCCTCTGAAAAAAACCACACCCTCCCAGTTTCTTAATACAAGTTTGGAGGAAGATATTGTCTCTCCAAAAGTAGCCAGGTTTATATACGGTGGCATGTTTAGTTTGGGAGAAATTCTGATTGCTTCGGAATCTGAGGTTTCAGATGCCCAGTCTCAGGCCCATTGCCCTGGCTACGAACATGGGCAATTTTCCCTCTGAAAAGCCATACCCTAACAGTTTTTAACACCAGTATGGAGGTAGTGTTTGTCTCTCCAAAAGTAGCCAGGATTCTAACTGCTGGCATCTTTAGTCTGGGAGAAAACATTAGGTTTGTAATTTTAGCAGGCCGAAGCCCAGTCTCAGGACCATGCCCCTGCATTCAATGAAGGGCCTATTTCTCCGTGAAATAAAGATCACTTCACCACTTTTGTAATATCCATTTAGAGGAGGCTTTTGGCACTCCATGAACAGCCAGGGTTCCCAGTGATGGCATTTTTAGTCTGGGAGAAATCCTGATCCATTCGAATTTGAGGTTTTAGACGGCCTGTCTCGGCCAAGGGCCCTGGATATGAACATTGGCCATTTTCCCACTGTAAAAACCACACTCTCCCAGTTTCTTAATACCATTTAGGAGGAAGATACCGTCTCTCCAAAAGTAGCCAGGGTTCTAACTGGTGGCATCTTTAGTCTGGGAGAAATCCTGATCCATTCGGAATTTGAGCTGTGAAACGTCCCGTCTCAGGTCAAGGGCCCTGGAAAGGAACACTGGACATTTTACTCTGAAAAAAAACACACCCTCCCAGTTTCTTAATACAAGTTTGGAGGAAGACATTGTCTCTCAAGAAGTAGCCAGGATTCTAAGTGGTGGCATTTTTAGTCTGGGAGAAATCCTGATTCCTTCGGAATTTGAGGTTTCAGACAGCCTGTCTCCGGCCAAGTGCCCTGGATATGAACATTGGCCATTTTCCCTCTGTAAAAAACCACACCCTCCCAGTTTCTTAATACAAGTTTGGACGAAGATATTGTCTCTCCAAAAGTAGTCAGGTTTATATACGGTGGCATTTTTAGTTTGGGAGAAATTCTGATTGCTTCGGAATCTGAAGTTTCAGATGCCCAGTCTCAGGCCCATTGCCCTGGCTACGAACATGGGCAATTTTCCCTCTGAAAAACCATACCCTCCCAGTTTTTAATACCAGTTTGGAGGTAGTGTTTGTCTCTCCAAAAGTAACCAGGATTCTAACTGCTGGCATCTTTAGTCTGGGAGAAAACATTAGGTTTGTAATTTTAGCAGGCCGAAGCCCAGTCTCAGGACCATGCCCCTGCATGCAATGAAGGGCCTATTTCTCCGTGAAATAAAGATCACTTCACCACTTTTGTAATATCCATTTAGAGGAGGCTTTTGGGACTCCATGAACAGCCAGGGTTCTAACTGGTGGCATCTTTAGTCAGGGAGAAATCCTGATCCATTCGGAATTTGAGCTGTGGCGTCCCGTCTCAGGCCAAGGGCCCTGGAAACAGACACTGGACATTTTACTCTGAAAAAACCACACCCTCCCAGTTTCTTAATACAAGTTTGGAGGAAGACATTGTCTCTCCAAAAGTAGCCAGGTTTATATACGGTGGCATGTTTAGTTTGGGAGAAATTCTGATTGCTTCGGAATCTGAGGTTTCAGATGCCCAGTCTCAGGCCCATTGCCCTGGCTACGAACATGGGCAATTTTCCCTCTGAAAAAACCATACCCTCCCAGTTTTTTAATACCAGTTTGGAGGTAGGGTTTGTCTCTCCAAAAGTAGCCAGGATTCTAACTGCTGGCATCTTTAGTCTGGGAGAAAACATTAGGTTTGTAATTTTAGCAGGCCGAAGCCCAGTCTCAGGACCATGCCCATGCATGCAATGAAGGGCCTATTTCTCCGTGAAATAAAGAACACTTCACCACTTTTGTAATATCCATTTAGAGGCGGCTTTTGGCACTCCATGAACAGCCAGGGTTCTCAGTGGTGGCATTTTTAGTCTGGGAGAAATCCTGATCCATTCGGAATTTGAGGTTTTAGACGGCCTGTCTCCGGCCAAGGGCCCTGGATATGAACATTGGCCATTTTCCCACTGTAAAAAACCACACTCTCCCAGTTTCTTAATACCATTTAGGAGGAAGATACCGTCTCTCCAAAAGTAGCCAGGGTTCTAACTGGTGGCATCTTTAGTCTGGGAGAAATCCTGATCCATTCGGAATTTGAGCTGTGAAACGTCCCGTCTCAGGTCAAGGGCCCTGGAAACGAACACTGGGCATTTGACTCTGAAAACAAACACACCCTCCCAGTTTCTTAATACAAGTTTGGAGGAAGACATTGTCTCTCAAGAAGTAGCCAGGATTCTAAGTGGTGGCATTTTTAGTCTGGGAGTAATCCTGATTGCTTCGGAATTCGAGGTTTCGGACGCCCTGTCTCCTGCCAAGCGCCCTGGATATGAACATTGGCCATTTTCCCTCTGTAAAAAACCACACCCTCCCAGATTCTTAATACCAGTTTGGAGGTAGTGTTGGTCTCTCCAAAAGTAGCCAGGCTTCTAACTGCTGGCATCTTTAGTCTGGGTGAAAACATTCGGTTTGCAATTTTATCAGGCCGAAGCCCAGTCTCAGGACCATGCCCCTGCATGCAAAGAAGGGCCTATTTCTCTGTGAAATAAATACCACTTCACCACTTTTGTAATACTCATTTAGAGGAGGCTTTTGGCACTCCATGAACAGCCAGGGTTCTCAGTGGTGGCATTTTTAGTCTGGGAGAAATCCTGATTGCTTCGGAATTTGAGGTTTCGGACGCCCAGTCTCATGCCAAGCGCCCTGGATATGAACATTGGCCATTTTCCCTCTGTAAAAAACCACACCCTCCCAGTTTCTTAATACCATTTAGGAGGAAGATACCGTCTCTCCAAAAGTAGCCAGGGTTCTCAGTGGTGGCATCTTTAGTCTGGGAGAAATCCTGATCCCTTCGGAATTTGAGGTTTCAGACG
Source organism: Muscicapa striata striata (assembly GCA_030060385.1). Lineage (NCBI taxonomy): Eukaryota > Metazoa > Chordata > Aves > Passeriformes > Muscicapidae > Muscicapa > Muscicapa striata. The sequence goes on from JAREIS010000619.1 coordinate 28,306, forward strand.
CCCAGTTTCAGGCCCATTGCCCTCAACACAAACACTGGACATTTTCCTCTGAACAAAACGACAGCATCCCAGTTTCTTAATACCAGTTTGGAGGTAGTGTTTATCTCTCCAACAGTAGCCAGGCTTCTAACTGCTGGCATCTTTATTCTGGGAGAAAACATTAGGTTTGTAATTTTAGCAGGCCGAAGCCCAGTCTCAGGACCATGCCCCTGCATGCAAAAAGGGCTTATTCCACTGTGAAATAAAGATCACTTCACCACATTTGTAATATCGATTTATAGGAGGCTTTTTGCTCTCCATAAACAGCCAGAGTTCTCAGTGTTAGCATTTTTCATCTGGGAGAAATCCTGATCCATTCAGAATTTGAGGTTTCAGACGCCCAGTTTCAGGCCCATTGCCCTCAACAAGAACACTGGATATTTTCCTCTGAAAAAAACCACACCCTCCCAGTTTCTTAATACAAGTTTGGAGGAAGATATTGTCTCTCCCAAAGTAGCTAGGTTTATATACGGTGGCATGTTTAGTTTGGGAGAAATTCTGATTGCTTCGGAATCTGAGGTTTCAGATGCCCAGTCTCCGGCCAAGTGCCCTGGCTACGAACATGGGCAATTTTCCCTCTGAAAAAAACCATACCCTCCCAGTTTTTTAATACCAGTTTGGAGGTAGTGTTTGTCTCTCCAAAAGTAGCCAGGATTCTAACTGCTGGCATCTTTAGTCTGGGAGAAAACATTAGGTTTGGAATTTTAGCAGGCCGAAGCCCAGTCTCAGGACCATGCCCCTGCATGCAATGAAGGGCCTATTTCTCCATGTAATAAAGATCACTTCACCACTTTTGTAATATCCATTTAGAGGAGGCTTTTGGGACTCCATGAACAGCCAGGGTTCTCAGTGGTGGCATCTTTAGTCAGGGAGAAATCCTGATCCATTCGGAATTTGAGCTGTGAAACGTCCCGTCTCAGGCCAAGGGCCCTGGAAACGAACACTGGACATTTTACTCTAAAAAAAAACCACACCCTCCCAGTTTCTTAATACAAGTTTGGAGGAAGACATTGTCTCTCCAGAAGTAGCCAGGATTCTAAGTGGTGGCATTTTTAGTCTGGGAGAAATCCTGATTGCTTTGGAATTCGAGGTTTCGGACGCCCTGTCTCCTGCCAAGCGCCCTGGATATGAACATTGGCCATTTTCCCTCTGTAAAAAAAAAAAACACAACCTCCCAGTTTCTTAATACCATTTAGGAGGAAGATACTGTCTCTCTGAAAGTAGCCAGGGTTCTCAGTGGTGGCATCTTTAGTCTGGGAGAAATCCTGATCCGTTCGGAATTTTAGCTGTCAGACGCCCAGTCTCAGGCCCATTGCCCTGGACACGATCACTGGACATTTTCCTCTGAAAAAGCCACACCCTCCCAGTTTCTTAATACAAGTTTGGAGGAAGACATTGTCTCTCCAGAAGTAGCCAGGATTCTAAGTGGTGGCATTTTTTTAGTCTGGGAGAAATCCTGATCCATTCGAATTTGAGGTTTCAGACAGCCTGTCTCGGCCAAGCGCCCTGGATATGAACATTGGCCATTTTCCCTCTGTAAAAACCACACCCTCCCAGTTTCTTAATACCATTTAGGAGGAAGATACAGTCTCTTCAAAAGCAGCCAAGGTTCCAGAGGTTTGCATCTTTAGTCTGGGAGCAATCATGATCCCTTCCGAATTATAGGTGTCAGACGCCCAGTTTCAGGCCCATTGCCCTCAACACAAACACTGGACATTTCCTCTGAACAAAACGACAGCATCCCAGTTTCTTAATACCAGTTTGGAGGTAGTGTTGATCTCTCCGACAGTAGCCAGGCTTCTAACTGCTGGCATCTTTAGTCTGGGAGAAAACATTAGGTTTGGAATTTTAGCAGGCGAAGCCCAGTCTCAGGACCATGCCCTGCATGCAAAGAAGGGCTTATTCCACTGTAAAATAAAGATCACTTCACCACTTTTGTAATATCGATTTAGAGGAGGCTTTTGCTCTCCATAAACAGCCAGAGTTCTCAGTGTTAGCATTTTTAGTCTGGGAGAAATCCTGATCCATTCGGAATTTGAGGTTTCAGCCGCCCAGTTTCAGGCCCATTGCCCTCAACAAGAACACTGGATATTTTCCTCTGAAAAAAACCACACCCTCCCAGTTTCTTAATACAAGTTTGGAGGAAGATATTGTCTCTCCAAAAGTAGCCAGGTTTATATACGGTGGCATGTTTAGTTTGGGAGAAATTCTGATTGCTTCGGAATCTGAGGTTTCAGATGCCCAGTCTCAGGCCCATTGCCCTGGCTACGAACATGGGCAATTTTCCCTCTGAAAAAACCATACCCCTCAGTTTTTTTAATACCAGTTTGGAGGTAGGGTTTGTCTCTCCAAAAGTAGCCAGGATTCTAACTGCTGGCATCTTTAGTCTGGGAGAAAACATTAGGTTTGTAATTTTAGCAGGCCGGCCCAGTCTCAGGACCATGCCCATGCATGCAATGAAGGGCCTATTTCTCCGTGAAATAAAGAACACTTCACCACTTTTGTAATATCCATTTAGAGGCGGCTTTTGGCACTCCATGAACAGCCAGGGTTCTCAGTGGTGGCATTTTTAGTCTGGGAGAAATCCTGATCCATTCGGAATTTGAGGTTTTAGACGGCCTGTCTCCGGCCAAGGGCCCTGGATATGAACATTGGCCATTTTCCCACTGTAAAAACCACACTCTCCCAGTTTCTTAATACCATTTAGGAGGAAGATACCGTCTCTCCAAAAGTAGCCAGGGTTCTAACTGGTGGCATCTTTAGTCTGGGAGAAATCTGATCCAATTTGAGGCAGAGCCCAGTCTCAGGACCATGCCCTGCACAAGAAGGCTATTTTCCTGTGAAAAAATCCACTTCACCATTTGTAATACCATTTAGAGGAGCTTTGGCCTCCATGAAAGCCAGGTTCTCAGTGTGGCATTTTAGTCTGGGAGAAATCCTGATTCTTCGAATTTGAGGTTTCGACGCCGTCTCGCAGCGCCCTGGATATGAACATTGGCCATTTTCCTCTGTAAAAACCACACCCTCCCAGTTTCTTAATACAAGTTTGGACTAAGATATTGTCTTCCAAAAGTAGCCAGGTTTATATACGTCGGTGGGCATTTTTAGTTTGGGAGAATTTCTGATTGCCGAATCTGAGGTTTCAGATGCCCAGTCTCAGGCCCATTGCCCTGGCTACGAACATGGGGCAATTTTCCTCTAAAAACTATACCTCCCAGTTTTTAATACCAGTTTGGAGGTAGTGTTTGTCTTCCAAAAAGTAGCCAGGATTCTAACTGCTGGCATCTTTTAGTCTGGGAGAAAACATTAGGTTTGTAATTTTAGTAGGCGAGAAGCCCAGTCTCAGGACCACTGCCCCTGCATGCAATGAAGGGCCTATTTCTCCGGGAAATAAAGATCACTTCACCACTTTTGTAATATCCATTTAGAGGAGGCTTTTGCACTCCATGAACAGCCAGGTTCTCAGTGGTGGCATTTTAGTCTGGGAGAAATCTGATCCATTCGGAATTTGAGGTTTCAGACGGCCTGTCTCGGCCAAGGGCCCTGGATATGAACATTGGCCATTTTCCCTCTGTAAAAAACCACACACTCCCAGTTTCTTAATACCATTTAGGAGGAAGATATTGTCTCTCAAAAGTAGCCAGGGTTCTCAGTGGTGGCATCTTTAGTCTGGGAGAAATCCTGATCACGTCGAATTTTAGCTGCAAACGCGTCACGTCTCGGTCGAGGCCTGGAAAAGGAACACTGGACATTTACTCAAGCACACCCTCCCAGTTTCTTAATAAGTTTGGAGGAGAACATTGTCTCTCAAAATGGCCAGTTCTAAGTGGTGGCATTTTAGTCTAGGAGAAATCTGATTGTAGAGTCGGAGTTTGAATGCCCTGTCTCCTATGGCGCCCTGGACATGAACATTGGCCATTTTCCCTCTGTAAAAAAACACAACCTCCCAGTGTCTTAATACCATTTAGGAGAAGATACTGTCTCTCTGAAAGTAGCCAGGGTTCTCCCAGTGGTGGCATCTTTAGTCTGGGGAAAATCCTGATCCGTTTGGAATTTTAGCTGTCAGGCAGTCTCAGGCCCGTGCCCTGGACACGATCACTGGACATTTTCCTCCTGAAAAACCACACCCTCCCAGTTTCTTAATACAAGTTTGGAGGAAGACATTGTCTCTCCAGAAGTAGCCAGGATTCTAAGTGGTGGCATTTTTAGTCTGGGGAGAAATCTGATTCCTTGGAATTTGAGGGTTTAAGACAGCCTGTCTCGGCCAAGCGCCCTGGATATGAACATTGGCCATTTTCCCTCTGTAAAAAACCACACCCTCCCAGTTTCTTAATACAAGTTTGGACGAAGATATTGTCTCTCCAAAAGTAGTCAGGTTTATATACGGTGGCATTTTTAGTTTGGGAGAAATTCTGATTGCTTCGGAATCTGAAGTTTCAGATGCCCAGTCTCAGGCCCATTGCCCTGGCTACGAACATGGGCAATTTTCCCTCTGAAAAAAACCATACCCTCCCAGTTTTTTAATACCAGTTTGGAGGTAGTGTTTGTCTCTCCAAAAGTAGCCAGGATTCTAACTGCTGGCATCTTTAGTCTGGGAGAAAACATTAGGTTTGGAATTTTAGCAGGCCGAAGCCCAGTCTCAGGACCATGCCCCTGCATGCAATGAAGGGCCTATTTCTCCGTGTAATAAAGATCACTTCACCACTTTTGTAATATCCATTTAGAGGAGGCTTTTGGGACTCCATGAACAGCCAGGGTTCTCAGTGGTGGCACTCTGAAATAAGCCACACCCTCCCAGTTTCTTCAATACAAGTTTTGGAGGAAGGCATTGTCTCTCCAGAAGTAGCCAGGATTCTAAGTGGTGGCATTTTTAGTCTGGGAGAAATCCTGATTCCTTCGGAATTTGAGGTTTCAGACAGCCTGTCTCCTGCCAAGCGCCCTGGATATGAACATTGGCCATTTTCCCTCTGTAAAACCACACCCTCCCCAGTTTCTTAATACAAGTTTGGAGGAAGATATTGTCTCTCCAAAAGTTGTCAGGTTTATATATTACGGTGGCATTTTTAGTTTGGGAGAAATTATGATTGCTTGGAACTGAGGCTGAAGATGCCCAGTCTCAGGCCCATTGCCCTGGCTACTTAACATGGGCAATTTTCCTCTGAAAAAACATACCCTCCCAGTTTTTTAATACCAGTTTGGAGGTAGGGTTTGGTCTCTCCAAAAGTAGCCAGGATTCTAACTGCTGGCATCTTTTAGTCTGGGAGAAAACATTAGGTTTGCAATTTTAGCAGGCCGAAGCCCAGTCTCAGGACCATGCCCATGCATGCAATGAAGGGCCTATTTCTCTGTGAAATAAACATCACTTCACCACTTTTGTAATACTCATTTAGAGGCTTTTTGGCACTCCATGAACAGCCAGGGTTCTAAGTGGTGGCATTTTTAGTCTGGGAGAAATCCTGATCCATTCGGACTTTGAGGTATAGGCGCCCAGTCTCATGCCAGCGCCCTGGATATGAACTTTGGCCCATTTTCCCTCTAAAAAACACACCCTCCCAGTTTCTTAATACCATTTAGGAGGAAGATACCGTCTCCAAAAGTAGCCAGGGTTCTCAGTGGTGGCATCTTTAGTCTGGGGAGAAATCCTGATCCATTCGGAATTTGAGGTGTAGTTAAAACCGTCCGCTCTCAGGCCAAGGGCCTGGGAAACGAACACTGGACATTTACTCTAGAAACAACCACACCCTCCCAGTTTCTTAATACAAGTTTGGAGGAAGACATTGTCTCTCAAGAAGTAGCCAGTATTCTAAGTGGTGGCATTTTTAGTCTGGGAGAAATCCTGATCCATTCGAATTTGAGGTTTGGACGCCTGTCTCTGCCAAACGCCCTGGATATGAACATTGGCCATTTCCCTCTGTAAAACCACACCTCCCAGTTTCTTAATACCATTTAGGAGGAAGATACTGTCTCTCCAAAAGTAGCCAGGGTTCTCAGTGGTGGCATCTTTAGTCTGGGAGAAATCTGATCCGTTAGGGAATTTCAGCTGTCAAACGCCCAGTCTCAGGCCCATTGCCCTGGAAACAAGCACTGGACATTTTCCTCTGAAAAAAACCACATCCTCCCAGTTTCTTAATACAAGTTTGGAGGAAGACATTGTCTCTCCAAAAGTAGCCAGGATTCTAAGTGGTGGCATTTTTAGTTTGGGAGAAATTCTGATTCCTTCGAATCTGAGGTTTCAGACAGCCTGTCTCTGGCCAAGGGCCCTGGATATGAACATTGGCAATTTTCCCTCTGTAAAACCACACCCTCCCAGTTTCTTAATACCATTTAGGAGGAAGATACAGTCTCTCCAAAAGTAGCCAGGGTTCTCAGTGGTGGCATCTTTAGTCTGGGAGAAATCCTGATCCATTCGGAATTAGAGGTGTCAGACGCCCAGTTTCAGGCCCATTGCCCTCAAAACAAGCACTGGACATTTTCCTCTGAAAAAAACCACACCCTCCCAGTTTCTTAATACAATTTTGGAGGAAGATATTGTCTCTCCAAAGTAGCCAGGTTTATATACGGTGGCATGTTTAGTTTGGGAGAAATTCTGATTGCTTCGGAATCTGAGGTTTCAGATGCCCAGTCTCAGGCCCATTGCCCTGGCTACGAACATGGGCAATTTTCCCTCTGAAAAACCATACCCTCCCCAGTTTTTAATACCAGTTTGGAGGTAGTGTTTGTCTCTCCAAAAGTAGCCAGGATTCTAACTGCTGGCATCTTTAGTCTGGGAGAAAACATTAGGTTTGTAATTTTAGCAGGCTGAAGCCCAGTCTCAGGACCATGCCCCTGCATGCAAAGTAGGGCCTATTTCTCTGTGAAATAAAGATCACTTCACCACTTTTGTAATATCCATTTAGAGGAGGCTTTTGGCACTCCATGAACAGCCAGGGTTCTCAGTGGTGGCATTTTTAGTCTGGGAGAAATCCTGATCCATTCGAATTTGAGGTTTCAGACGGCCTGTCTCCGGCCAAGGGCCCTGGATATGAACATTGGCCATTTCCCTCTGTAAAAAACCACACTCTCCCAGTTTCTTAATACCATTTAGGAGGAAGATACCGTCTCTCCAAAAGTAGCCAGGGTTCTAACTGGTGGCATCTTTAGTCTGGGAGAAATCCTGATCCATTCGGAATTTGAGCTGTCAAACGTCAGCCCAGTCTCAGGACCATGCCCCTGCATGCAAAGAAGGGCCTATTTCTCTGTGAAATAAAGATCACTTCACCACTTTTGTAATATCCATTTAGAGGAGGCTTTTGGCACTCCATGAACAGCCAGGGTTCTCAGTGGTGGCATTTTTAGTCTGGGAGAAATCCTGATCCATTCGGAATTTGAGGTTTCAGACGGCCTGTCTCCGGCCAAGGGCCCTGGATATGAACATTGGCCATTTTCCCTCTGTAAAAAACCACACCCTCCCAGTTTCTTAATACCATTTAGGAGGAAGATACAGGCTCTCCAAAAGTAGCCAGGGTTCTCAGTGGTGGAATCTTTAGTCTGGGAGAAATCCTGATCCATTCGGAATTCCAGCTGTCAAACGCCCAGTCTCAGGCCAAGGGCCCTGGAAACAAGCACTGGACATTTTACTCTGAAATAAACCACACCCTCCCAGTTTCTTAATACAAGTTTGGAGGAAGATATTGTCTCTCCAAAAGTAGCCAGGATTATATACGGTGGCATGTTTAGTTTGGGAGAAATTCTGATTGTAAAAAAAACCACACCCCCAGTTTCTTAATACAAGTTTGGACAAAGATATTGTCTCTCCAAAAGTAGTCAGGGTTATATACGGTGGCATTTTTAGTTTGGGATAATTTCTGATTGCTTGGAATCTGAGGTTTCAGATGCCCAGTCTCCGGCCCATTGCCCTGGCTACGAACATGGGCAATTTCCCTCTGAAAAGAAACATACCTCCAAGTTTCTTAATACCACTTTGGCGGTAGTGTTTGTCTCTCCAAAAGTAGCCAGGATTTTAACTGCTGGCATCTTTAGTCTGGGAGAAAATATTAGGTTTGTAATTTTAGCAGGCCAAGCCCAGTCTCAGGACCATGCCCCTGCATGCAATGAAGGGCCTATTTCTCTGTGAAATAAAGATCACTTCACCTCTTTGTAATATCCATTTAGAGGAGGCTTTTGGCACTCCATGAACAGCCAGGGTTCTCAGTGGTGGCATTTTTAGTCTGGGAGAAATCCTGATCCATTCGGAATTTGAGGTTTCAGACGGCCTGTCTCCGGCCCAGGGCCCTGGATATGAACATTGGCCATTTTCCATCTGTAAAAACCACACCCTCCCAGTTTCTTAATACCATTTAGGAGGAAGATACAGGCTGTCCAAAAGTAGCCAGGATTCTAACTGGTGGCATTTTTAGTCTGGGAGAAATCCTGATTCCTTCGGAATTTGAGGTTTCAGACGCCCAGTCTCAGGACAAGGGCCCTGGATATGAATATTGGCCATTTTCCCTCTGTAAAAACCACACCCTCCCAGTTTCTTAATACCATTTTGGAGGAGGATACAGTCTCTTCAGAAACAGCCAAGGGTCCAAGAGGTTTTATCTTTAGTCTGGGAGCAATCATGATCCCTTCCAATTATAGGTGTCAGACGCCCAGTCTAAGCCCAATTGCCCTGGCTACGATCACTGGACATTTTCCTCTGAAAAAACCATACCCTCCCAGTTTCTTAATACCAGTTTGGAGGTAGTGTTGGTCTCTCCAAAAGTAGCCAGGCTTCTAACTGCTGGCATCTTTAGTCTGGGAGAAAACATTAGGTTTGGAATTTTAGCAGGCCGATGCCCAGTCTCAGGACCATGCCCCTGCATGCAAAGAAGGGCCTATTTCTCTGTGAAATAAAGATCACTTCACCACTTTTGTAATCCTCATTTAGAGGAGGCTTTTGGCACTCCATGAACAGCCAGGGTTCTCAGTGGTGGCATTTTTAGTCTGGGAGAAATCCTGATTGCTTCGGAATTTGGGGTTTCGGACGCCCAGTCTCATGCCAAGCGCCCTGGATATGAACATTGGCCATTTTCCTCTGTAAAAACCACACCCTCCCAGTTTCTTAATACCATTTAGGAGGAAGATACCGTCTCTCCAAAAGTAGCCAGGGTTATAACTGGTGGCATCTTTAGTCTGGGAGAAATCCTGATCCCTTCGGAATTTGAGGTTTCAGACGCCCAGTTTCAGGCCCATTGACCTCAACACGAACACTGGATATTTTCCTCTGAAAAAAACCACACCCTCCCAGTTTCTTAATACCAGTTTGGAGGAAGATATAGTCTCTCCAAAAGTAGCCAGGTTTATATACGGTGGCATGTTTAGTTTGGGAGAAATTCTGATTGCTTCGGAATCTGAGGTTTCAGATGCCCAGTCTCAGGCCCATTGCCCTGGCTACGAACATGGGCAATTTTCCTCTGAAAAAAACCATACCCTCCCAGTTTTTTAATACCAGTCTGGAGGTAGTGTTGGTCTCTCCAACAGTAGCCAGGATTCTAACTGCTGGCATCTTTAGTCTGGGAGGAAACATTAGGTTTGTAATTTTAGCAGGCCGAAGCCCAGTCTCAGGACCATGCCCCTGCATGCAAAGAAGGGCTTATTCCTCTGTGACATAAAGATCACTTCACCACTTTTGTAATATCGATTTAGAGGAGGCTTTTGGCTCTCCATGAACAGCCAGGGTTCTCAGTGGTGGCATTTTTAGTCTGGGAGAAATCCTGATCCATTCGGAATTTGAGGTTTCAGACGGCCTGTCTCCGGCCAAGGGCCCTGGATATGAACATTGGCCATTTACCCTCTGTAAAAGCCACACCCTCCCAGTTTCTTAATAGCATTTAGGAGGAAGATAAAGTCTCTCCAAAAGTAGCCAGGGTTCTCAGTGGTGGCATCTTTAGTCTGGGAGAAATCCTGATCCATTCGGAATTTGAGCTGTGAAACCTCCCGTCTCAGGCCAAGGGCCCTGGACACGAACACTGGACATTTTCCTCTGAAAAAAACCACACCCTCCCAGTTTCTTAACACAAGTTTTGAGGAAGACATTGTCTCTCCAGAAGTAGCCAGTATTCTAAGTGGTGGCATTTTTAGTCTGGGAGAAATCCTGATTGCTTCGAATTCGAGGTTTGGACGCCCTGTCTCCTGCCAAGCGCCCTGGATATGAACATTGGCCATTTTCCCTCTGTAAAAAAAAAAACACAACCTCCCAGTTTCTTAATACCATTTAGGAGGAAGATACTGTCTCTCTGAAAGTAGCCAGGGTTCTCAGTGGTGGCATCTTTAGTCTGGGAGAAATCCTGATCCGTTCGGAATTTTAGCTGTCAGATGCCCAGTCTCAGGCCCATTGCCCTGGCTACGAACATGGGCAATTTTCCCTCTGAAAAAACCATACCCTCCCAGTTTTTAATACCAGTTTGGAGGTAGTGTTTGTCTCTCCAAAAGTAGCCAGGATTCTAACTGCTGGCACCTTTAGTCTGGGGAGAAAACATTAGGTTTGTAATTTTAGCAGGCCGAAGCCCAGTCTCAGGACCATGCCCCTGCATGCAATGAAGGGCCTATTTCTCTGTGAAATAAAGATCACTTCACCTCTTTTGTAATATCCATTTAGAGGAGGCTTTTGGCACTCCATGAACAGCCAGGGTTCTCAGTGGTGGCATTTTTAGTCTGGGAGAAATCCTGATCCATTCGGAATTTGAGGTTTCAGACGGCCTGTCTCCGGCCAAGGGCCCTGGATATGAACATTGGCCATTTTCCCTCTGTAAAAAACCACACCCTCCCAGTTTCTTAATACCATTTAGGAGGAAGATACCGTCTCTCCAAAAGTAGCCAGGGTTCTAACTGGTGGCATCTTTAGTCTGGGAGAAATCCTGATCCCCTCGAATTTGAGGTTTCAGACGCCCAGTTGCAGGCCCATTGCCCTCTACACAAACACTGGACATTTTCCTCTGAACAAAACGACAGCATCCCAGTTTCTAAATACCAGTTTGGAGGTAGTGTTGATCTCTCCAACAGTAGCCAGGCTTCTAACTGCTGGCATCTTTAGTCTGGGAGAAAACATTAGGTTTGTAATTTTAGCAGGCCGAAGCCCAGTCTCAGGACCATGCCCATGCATGCAATGAAGAGCCTATTTCTCCGTGAAATAAAGATCACTTCACCACTTTTGTAATACTCATTTGAGGAGGCTTTTGGCACTCCATGAACAGCCAGGGTTCTCAGTGGTGGCATTTTTAGTCTGGGAGAAATCCTGATCCATTCGGAATTTGAGGTTTCAGACGCCCAGTCTCATGCCAAGCGCCCTAGATATGAACATTGGCCATTTTCCTCTGTAAAAGCACACCCTCCCAGTTTCTTAATACCATTTAGGAGGAAGATACCGTCTCTCCAAAAGTAGCCAGGGTTCTCAGTGGTGGCATCTTTAGTCTGGGAGAAATCCTGATCCATTCGGAATTTGAGCTGTGAAACATCCCGTAACAGGCCAAGGGCCCTGGAAAGGAACACTGGACATTTTACTCTAAAAAAAAACACACCCTCCCAGTTTCTTAATACAAGTTTGGAGGAAGACATTGTCTCTCAAGAAGTAGCCAGGATTCTAAGTGGTGGCATTTTTAGGCTGGGAGAAATCCTGATTGCTTCGAATTCGAGGTTTCGACGCCCTGTCTCCTGCCAAGCGCCCTGGATATGAACATTGGCCATTTTCCCTCTGTAAAAAAACACAACCCCCAGTTTCTTAATACCATTTAGGAGGAAGATACTGTCTCTCTGAAAGTAGCCAGGGTTCTCAGTGGTGGCATCTTTAGTCCGGGGAGAAATTCTGATCCATTCAGAATTTTAGCTGTCAGACGCCCAGTCTCCGGCCCATTGCCCTGGACACGATCACTGGACATTTTCCTCTGAAAACCACACCCTCCCAGTTTCTTAATACAAGTTTGGAGGAAGACATTGTCTCTCCAGAAGTAGCCAGTATTCTAAGTGGTGGCATTTTTAGTCTGGGAGAAATCCTGATTGCTTCGAATTTGAGGTTTTCGACGCCCTGTCTCCTGCCAAGCGCCCTGGATATGAACATTGGCCATTTTCCCTCTGTAAAAAAAACACAACCTCCCAGTTTCTTAATACCATTTAGGAGGAAGATACTGTCTCTCTGAAAGTAGCCAGGGTTCTCAGTGGTGGCATCTTTAGTCTGGGAGAAATCCTGATCCATTCGGAATTTTAGCTGTCAGACGCCCAGTCTCAGGCCCATTGCCCTCAACACGAACACTGGACATTTTCCTCTGAAAAAAAACCACACCCTCCCAGTTTCTTAATACCATTTAGGAGGAAGATACAGGCTCTCCAAAAGTAGCCAGGTTTATATACGGTGGCATGTTTAGTTTGGGAGAAATTCTGATTGCTTCGGAATCTGAGGTTTCAGATGCCCAGTCTCAGGCCCATTGCCCTGGCTACGAACATGGGCAATTTTCCCTCTGAAAAAAACCATACCCTCCCAGTTTTTTAATACCAGTTTGGAGGTAGTGTTTGTCTCTCCAAAAGTAGCCAGGATTCTAACTGCTGGCACCTTTAGTCTGGGAGAAAACATTAGGTTTGTAATTTTAGCAGGCCGAAGCCCAGTCTCAGGACCATGCCCCTGCATGCAATGAAGGGCCTATTTCTCTGTGAAATAAAGATCACTTCACCTCTTTTGTAATATCCATTTAGAGGAGGCTTTTGGCACTCCATGAACAGCCAGGGTTCTCAGTGGTGGCATTTTTAGTCTGGGAGAAATCCTGATCCATTCGGAATTTGAGGTTTCAGACGGCCTGTCTCCGGCCAAGGGCCCTGGATATGAACATTGGCCATTTTCCATCTGTAAAAAACCACACCCTCCCAGTTTCTTAATACCATTTAGGAGGAAGATACCGTCTCTCCAAAAGTAGCCAGGGTTCTAACTGGTGGCATCTTTAGTCTGGGAGAAATCCTGATCCCTTCGGAATTTGAGGTTTCAGACGCCCAGTTGCAGGCCCATTGCCCTCTACACAAACACTGGACATTTTCCTCTGAACAAAACGACAGCATCCCAGTTTCTAAATACCAGTTTGGAGGTAGTGTTGATCTCTCCAACAGTAGCCAGGCTTCTAACTGCTGGCATCTTTAGTCTGGGAGAAAACATTAGGTTTGTAATTTTAGCAGGCCGAAGCCCAGTCTCAGGACCATGCCCATGCATGCAATGAAGAGCCTATTTCTCCGTGAAATAAAGATCACTTCACCACTTTTGTAATACTCATTTGAGGAGGCTTTTGGCACTCCATGAACAGCCAGGGTTCTCAGTGGTGGCATTTTTAGTCTGGGAGAAATCCTGATCCATTCGGAATTTGAGGTTTCAGACGCCCAGTCTCATGCCAAGCGCCCTAGATATGAACATTGGCCATTTTCCCTCTGTAAAAAGCACACCCTCCCAGTTTCTTAATACCATTTAGGAGGAAGATACCGTCTCTCCAAAAGTAGCCAGGGTTCTCAGTGGTGGCATCTTTAGTCTGGGAGAAATCCTGATCCATTCGGAATTTGAGCTGTGAAACATCCCGTCTCAGGCCAAGGGCCCTGGAAAGGAACACTGGACATTTTACTCTGAAAAAAAACACACCCTCCCAGTTTCTTAATACAAGTTTGGAGGAAGACATTGTCTCTCAAGAAGTAGCCAGGATTCTAAGTGGTGGCATTTTTAGGCTGGGAGAAATCCTGATTGCTTCGGAATTCGAGGTTTCGGACGCCCTGTCTCCTGCCAAGCGCCCTGGATATGAACATTGGCCATTTTCCTCTGTAAAAAAAACACAACCCCCAGTTTCTTAATACCATTTAGGAGGAAGATACTGTCTCTCTGAAAGTAGCCAGGGTTCTCAGTGGTGGCATCTTTAGTCTGGGAGAAATCCTGATCCATTCAGAATTTTAGCTGTCAGACGCCCAGTCTCCGGCCCATTGCCCTGGACACGATCACTGGACATTTTCCTCTGAAAAAAACCACACCCTCCCAGTTTCTTAATACAAGTTTGGAGGAAGACATTGTCTCTCCAGAAGTAGCCAGGATTCTAAGTGGTGGCATTTTTAGTCTGGGAGAAATCCTGATTCCTTCGGAATTTGAGGTTTCAGACAGCCTGTCTCCGGCCAATCGCCCTGGATATGAACATTGGCCATTTTCCCTCTGTAAAAAACCACACCCTCCCAGTTTCTTAATACAAGTTTGGACGAAGATATTGTCTCTCCAAAAGTAGTCAGGGTTATATACGGTGGCATTTTTAGTTTGGGATAATTTCTGATTGCTTCGGAATCTGAGGTTTCAGATGCCCAGTCTCCGGCCCATTGCCCTGGCTACGAACATGGGCAATTTTCCCTCTGAAAAAAAACCATACCCTCCAAGTTTCTTAATACCAGTTTGGAGGTAGTGTTTGTCTCTCCAAAAGTAGCCAGGATTTTAACTGCTGGAATCTTTAGTCTGGGAGAAAACATTAGGTTTGTAATTTTAGCAGGCCGAAGCCCAGTCTCAGGACCATGCCCCTGCATGCAATGAAGGGCCTATTTCTCTGTGAAATAAAGATCACTTCACCTCTTTTGTAATATCCATTTAGAGGAGGCTTTTGGCACTCCATGAACAGCCAGGGTTCTCAGTGGTGGCATTTTTAGTCTGGGAGAAATCCTGATCCATTCGGAATTTGAGGTTTCAGACGGCCTGTCTCCGGCCCAGGGCCCTGGATATGAACATTGGCCATTTTCCATCTGTAAAAAACCACACCCTCCCAGTTTCTTAATACCATTTAGGAGGAAGATACAGGCTGTCCAAAAGTAGCCAGGATTCTAACTGGTGGCATTTTTAGTCTGGGAGAAATCCTGATTCCTTCGGAATTTGAGGTTTCAGACGCCCAGTCTCAGGACAAGGGCCCTGGATATGAATATTGGCCATTTTCCCTCTGTAAAAACCACACCCTCCCAGTTTCTTAATACCATTTTGGAGGAGGATACAGTCTCTTCAGAAGCAGCCAAGGGTCCAAGAGGTTTTATCTTTAGTCTGGGAGCAATCATGATCCCTTCCGAATTATAGGTGTCAGACGCCCAGTCTCAGCCCAATTGCCCTGGCTATGATCACTGGATATTTTCCCTCTGAAAAAAACCATACCCTCCCAGTTTCTTAATACCAGTTTGGAGGTAGTGTTGGTCTCTCCAAAAGTAGCCAGGCTTCTAACTGCTGGCATCTTTAGTCTGGGAGAAAACATTAGGTTTGGAATTTTAGCAGGCCGATGCCCAGTCTCAGGGCCATGCCCCTGCATGCAAAGAAGGGCCTATTTCTCTGTGAAATAAAGATCACTTCACCACTTTTGTAATCCTCATTTAGAGGAGGCTTTTGGCACTCCATGAACAGCCAGGGTTCTCAGTGGTGGCATTTTTAGTCTGGGAGAAATCCTGATTGCTTGAGGAATTTGAGGTTTCATTTTCCCTCTGACCTCCCAGTCTCATTTAGGAGGAAGATAGCCAAGCGCCCTGGATATGAACTTTGGCCATTTTCCCTCTGTAAACACGAACAAAAAACCACACCCTCCCAGTTTCTTAATACCAGTTTGGAGGAAGATATTGTCTCTCCAAAAGTAGCCAGGTTTATATACGGTGGCATGTTTAGTTTGGGAGAAATTCTGATTGCTTCGGAATCTGAGGTTTCAGATGCCCAGTCTCAGGCCCATTGCCCTGGCTACGAACATGGGCAATTTTCCCTCTGAAAAAAACCATACCCTCCCAGTTTTTTAATACCAGTTTGGAGGTAGTGTTGGTCTCTCCAACAGTAGCCAGGATTCTAACTGCTGGCATCTTTAGTCTGGGAGGAAACATTAGGTTTGTAATTTTAGCAGGCCGAAGCCCAGTCTCAGGACCATGCCCCTGCATGCAAAGAAGGGCTTATTCCTCTGTGAAATAAAGATCACTTCACCACTTTTGTAATATCGATTTAGAGGAGGCTTTTGGCTCTCCATGAACAGCCAGGGTTCTCAGTGGTGGCATTTTTAGTCTGGGAGAAATCCTGATCCATTCGGAATTTGAGGTTTCAGACGGCCTGTCTCCGGCCAAGGGCCCTGGATATGAACATTGGCCATTTACCCTCTGTAAAAAGCCACACCCTCCCAGTTTCTTAATACCATTTAGGAGGAAGATAAAGTCTCTCCAAAAGTAGCCAGGGTTCTCAGTGGTGGCATCTTTAGTCTGGGAGAAATCCTGATCCATTCGGAATTTGAGCTGTGAAACCTCCCGTCTCAGGCCAAGGGCCCTGGACACGAACACTGGACATTTTCCTCTGAAAAAAACCACACCCTCCCAGTTTCTTAACACAAGTTTTGAGGAAGACATTGTCTCTCCAGAAGTAGCCAGTATTCTAAGTGGTGGCATTTTTAGTCTGGGAGAAATCCTGATTCCTTCGGAATTTGAGGTTTCAGACGCCGAGTCTCAGGCCAAGGGCCCTGGATATGAACATTGGCAATTTTCCATCTGTAAAAAACCACACCCTCCCAGTTTCTTAATACCATTTAGGAGGAAGATACAGGCTCTCCAAAAGTAGCCAGGGTTCTCAGTGGTGGCATCTTTAGTCTGGGAGAAATCCTCATCCCTTCGGAATTTGAGGTTTCAGGCGCCCAGTTTCAGGCCCATTGCCCTCAACACGAACACTGGACATTTTCCTCTGAAAAAAACCACACCCTCCCAGTTTCTTAATACCATTTAGGAGGAAGATACAGGCTCTCCAAAAGTAGCCAGGTTTATATACGGTGGCATGTTTAGTTTGGGAGAAATTCTGATTCCTTCGGAATCTGAGGTTTCAGATGCCCAGTCTCAGGCCCATTGCCCTGGCTACGAACATGGGCAATTTTCCCTCTGAAAAAAACCATACCCTCCCAGTTTTTTAATACCAGTTTGGAGGTAGTGTTGGTCTCTCCAAAAGTAGCCAGGATTCTAACTGCTGGCATCTTTAGTCTGGGAGAAAACATTAGGTTTGTAATTTTAGCAGGCCGAAGCCCAGTCTCAGGACCATGCCCATGCATGCAATGAAGGGCCTATTTCTCCGTGAAATAAAGATCACTTCACCACTTTTGTAATATCCATTTAGAGGAGGCTTTTGGCACTCCATGAACAGCCAGGGTTCTCAGTGGTGGCATTTTTAGTCTGGGAGAAATCCTGATCCATTCGGAATTTGAGGTTTCAGACGGCCTGTCTCCGGCCAAGGGCCCTGGATATGAACATTGGCCATTTTCCCACTGTAAAAAACCACACTCTCCCAGTTTCTTAATACCATTTAGGAGGAAGATACCGTCTCTCCAAAAGTAGCCAGGGTTCTAACTGCTGGCATCTTTAGTCTGGGAGAAATCCTGATCCATTCGGAATTTGAGCTGTGAAACCTCCCGTCTCAGGCCAAGGGCCCTGGACACGAACACTGGACATTTTCCTCTGAAAAAAACCACACCCTCCCAGTTTCTTAACACAAGTTTGGAGGAAGACATTGTCTCTCCAGAAGTAGCCAGTATTCTAAGTGGTGGCATTTTTAGTCTGGGAGAAATCCTGATTCCTTCGGAATTTGAGGTTTCAGACGCCCAGTCTCAGGCCAAGGGCCCTGGATATGAACATTGGCAATTTTCCATCTGTAAAAAACCACACCCTCCCAGTTTCTTAATACCATTTAGGAGGAAGATACAGGCTCTCCAAAAGTAGCCAGGGTTCTCAGTGGTGGCATCTTTAGTCTGGGAGAAATCCTCATCCCTTCGGAATTTGAGGTTTCAGGCGCCCAGTTTCAGGCCCATTGCCCTCAACACGAACACTGGACATTTTCCATCTGTAAAAAACCACACCCTCCCAGTTTCTTAATACCATTTAGGAGGAAGATACAGGCTCTCCAAAAGTAGCCAGGTTTATATACGGTGGCATGTTTAGTTTGGGAGAAATTCTGATTGCTTCGGAATCTGAGGTTTCAGATGCCCAGTCTCAGGCCCATTGCCCTGGCTATGAACATGGGCAATTTTCCCTCTGAAAAAAACCATACCCTCCCAGTTTTTTAATACCAGTTTGGAGGTAGTGTTTGTCTCTCCAAAAGTAGCCAGGATTCTAACTGCTGGCATCTTTAGTCTGGGAGAAAACATTAGGTTTGTAATTTTAGCAGGCCGAAGCCCAGTCTCAGGACCATGCCCATGCATGCAATGAAGGGCCTATTTCTCTGTGAAATAAAGATCACTTCACCACTTTTGTAATATCCATTTAGAGGAGGCTTTTGGCACTCCATGAACAGCCAGGGTTCTCAGTGGTGGCATTTTTAGTCTGGGAGAAATCCTGATCCATTCGGAATTTGAGGTTTCAGACGGCCTGTCTCCGGCCAAGGGCCCTGGATATGAACATTGGCCATTTTCCCACTGTAAAAAACCACACTCTCCCAGTTTCTTAATACCATTTAGGAGGAAGATACCGTCTCTCCAAAAGTAGCCAGGGTTCTAACTGGTGGCATCTTTAGTCTGGGAAAAATCCTGATCCATTCGAAATTTGAGCTGTGAAACGTCCCGTCTCAGGTCAAGGGCCCTGGAAACGAACACTGGACATTTTACTCTGAAAACAAACACACCCTCCCAGTTTCTTAATACAAGTTTGGAGGAAGACATTGTCTCTCCAGAAGTAGCCAGGATTCTAAGTGGTGGCATTTTTAGTCTGGGAGAAATCCTGATTCCTTCGGAATTTGAGGTTTCAGACGCCCAGTCTCAGGACAAGGGCCCTGGATATGAACATTGGCCATTTTCCCTCTGTAAAAAACCACACCCTCCCAGTTTCTTAATACCATTTAGGAGGACGATACAGTCTCTTCAAAAGCAGCCAAGGTTCCAAGAGGTTGCATCTTTAGTCTGGGAGCAATCATGATCCCTTCCGAATTATAGGTGTCAGACGCCCAGTCTCAGCCCAATTGCCCTGGCTACGAACACTGGAAATTTTCCCTCTGAAAAAAACCATACCCTCCAAGTTTCTTAATACCAGTTTGGAGGTAGTGTTGGTCTCTCCAAAAGTAGCCAGGCTTCTAAGTGCTGGCATCTTTAGTGTGGGAGAAAACATTAGGTTGGTAATTTTAGCAGGTCGAAGCCCAGTCTCAGGACCATGCCCCTGCATGCAAAGAAGGGCTTATTCCTCTGTGAAATAAAGATCACTTCACCACTTTTGTAATATCCATTTAGAGGAGGCTTTTGGCTCTCCATGAACAGCCAGGGTTCTCAGTGGTGGCATTTTTAGTCTGGGAGAAATCCTGATCCATTCGGAATTTGAGGTTTCAGACGCCCAGTCTCTGGACAAGGGCCCTGGATATGAGCATTGGCCATTTTCCCTCTGTAAAAAAACCACACCCTCCCAGTTTCTTAATACCATTTAGGAGGAAGATACAGGCTCTCCAAAAGTAGCCAGGTTTATATACGGTGGCATGTTTAGTTTGGGAGAAATTCTGATTGCTTCGGAATCTGAGGTTTCAGATGCCCAGTCTCAGGCCCATTGCCCTGGCTACGAACATGGGCAATTTTCCCTCTGAAAAAAACCATACCCTCCCAGTTTTTTAATACCAGTTTGGAGGTAGTGTTTGTCTCTCCAAAAGTAGCCAGGATTCTAACTGCTGGCATCTTTAGTCTGGGAGAAAACATTAGGTTTGGAATTTTAGCAGGCCAAAGCCCAGTCTCAGGACCATGCCCCTGCATGCAATGAAGGGCCTATTTCTCCGTGAAATAAAGATCACTTCACCACTTTTGTAATATCCATGTAGAGGAGGCTTTAGGCACTCCATGAACAGCCAGGGTTCTCAGTGGTGGCATTTTTAGTCTGGGAGAAATCCTGATCCATTCGGAATTTGAGGTTTAGACGGCCTGTCTCCGGCCAAGGGCCCTGGATATGAACATTGGCCATTTTCCCACTGTAAAAACCACACTCTCCCAGTTTCTTAATACCATTTAGGAGGAAGATATTGTCTCTCCAAAAGTAGCCAGGGTTCTCTGTGGTGGCATCTTTAGTCTGGGAGAAATCCTGATCCATTCGGAATTTGAGCTGTGAAATGTCCCGTCTCAGGTCAAGGGCCCTGGAAAGAACACTGGACATTTTACTCTGAAAAAACAAACACACACTCCCAGTTTCTTAATACAAGTTTGGAGGAAGACATTGTCTCTCAAGAAGTAGCCAGGATTCTAAGTGGTGGCATTTTTAGTCTGGGAGAAATACTGATTGCTTCGGAATTCGAGGTTTCGGACGCCCTGTCTCCTGCCAAGCGCCCTGGATATGAACATTGGCCATTTTCCCTCTGTAAATAAAACACAACCTCCCAGTTTCTTACTACCATTTAGGAGGAAGATACTGTCTCTCTGAAAGTAGCCAGGGTTCTCAGTGGTGGCATCTTTAGTCTGGGAGAAATCCTGATCCGTTCGGAATTTTGGCTGTCAGACGCCCAGTCTCAGGCCCATTGCCCTGGACACGATCACTGGACATTTTCCTCTGAAAAAAACCACACCCTCCCAGTTTCTTAATACAAGTTTGGAGGAAGACCTTGTCTCTCCAGAAGTAGCCAGGATTCTAAGTGGTGGCATTTTTAGTCTGGGAGAAATCCTGATCCATTCGGAATTTGAGGTTTCAGACGCCCAGTCTCAGGCCAAGGGCCCTGGATATGAACATTGGCTATTTTCCATCTGTAAAAAACCACACCCTCCCAGTTTCTTAATACCATTTAGGAGGAAGATTCCGTCTCTCCAAAAGTAGCCAGGGTTCTCTGTGGTGGCATCTTTAGTCTGGGAGAAATCCTGATCCATTCGAAATTTGAGCTGTGAAACGTCCCGTCTCAGGTCAAGGGCCCTGGAAACGAACACTGGACATTTTACTCTGAAAACAAACACACCCTCCCAGTTTCTTAATACAAGTTTGGAGGAAGACATTGTCTTTCCAGAAGTAGCCAGGATTCTAAGTGGTGGCATTTTTAGTCTGGGAGAAATCCTGATTCCTTCGGAATTTGAGGTTTCAGACGCCCAGTCTCAGGACTAGGGCCCTGGATATGAACATTGGCCATTTTCCCTCTGTAAAAAACCATACCCTCCAAGTTTCTTAATACCATTTAAGAGGAAGATACAGTCTCTTCAAAAGCTGCCAAGGTTCCAAGAGGTTGCATCTTTAGTCTGGGAGCAATCATGATCCCTTCCGAATTACAGGTGTCAGACGCCCAGTCTCAGTCCAATTGCCCTAGCTAAGAACACTGGACATTTTCAGTCTTAAAAAAACCATACCCTCCAAGTTTCTTAATACCAGTTTGGAGGTAGTGTTGGTCTCTCCAAAAGTAGCCAGGCTTCTAACTGCTGGCATCTTTAGTCTGGGAGAAAACATTAGGTTTGGAATTTTAGCAGGCCGAAGCCCAGTCTCAGGACCATGCCCCTGCATGCAAAGAAGGGCTTATTCCACTGTGAAATAAAGATCACTTCACCACTTTTGTAATATCGATTTATAGGAGGCTTTTGGCTCTACATAAACAGCCAGGGTTCTCAGTGGTGGCATTTTTAGTCTGGGAGAAATCCTGATCCATTCGGAATTTGAGGTTTCAGACGCCCAGTCTCAGGCCAAGGGCCCTGGATATGAACATTGGCTATTTTCCATCTGTAAAAAACCACACCCTCCCAGTTTCTTAATACCATTTAGGAGGAAGATTCCGTCTCTCCAAAAGTAGCCAGGGTTCTCAGTGGTGGCATCTTTAGTCTGGGAGAAATCCTCATCCCTTCGGAATTTGAGGTTTCAGGCGCCCAGTTTCAGGCCCATTGCCCTCAACACGAACACTGGACATTTTACTCTGAAAACAAACCCGCCCTCCCAGTTTCTTAATACAAGTTTGGAGGAAGACATTGTCTCTCCAGAAGTAGCCAGTATTCTAAGTGGTGGCATTTTTAGTCTAGGAGAAATCCTGATTCCTTCGGAATTTGAGGTTTCAGACGCCGAGTCTCAGGCCAAGGGCCCTGGATATGAACATTGGCAATTTTCCGTCTGTAAAAAACCACACCCTCCCAGATTCTTAATACCATTTAGGAGGAAGATACAGGCTCTCCAAAAGTAGCCAGGGTTCTCAGTGGTGGCATCTTTAGTCTGGGAGAAAACCTCATCCCTTCGGAATTTGAGGTTTCAGGCGCCCAGTTTCAGGCCCATTGCCCTCAACACGAACACTGGACATTTTACTCTGAAAACAAACCCGCCCTCCCAGTTTCTTAATACAAGTTTGGAGGAAGACATTGTCTCTCCAGAAGTAGCCAGTATTCTAAGTGGTGGCATTTTTAGTCTGGGATAAATCCTGATTCCTTCGGAATTTGAGGTTTCAGACGCCCAGTCTCAGGCCAAGGGCCCTGGATATGAACATTGGCAATTTTCCATCTGTAAAAAACCACACCCTCCCAGTTTCTTAATACCATTTAGGAGGAAGATACAGGCTCTTCAAAAGTAGCCAGGTTTATATACGGTGGCATGTTTAGTTTGGGAGAAATTCTGATTGCTTCGGAATCTGAGGTTTCAGATGCCCAGTCTCAGGCCCATTGCCCTGGCTATGAACATGGGCAATTTTCCCTCTGAAAAAAACCATACCCTCCCAGTTTTTTAATACCAGTTTGGAGGTAGTGTTTGTCTCTCCAAAAGTAGCCAGGATTCTAACTGCTGGCATCTTTAGTCTGGGAGAAAACATTAGGTTTGTAATTTTAGCAGGCCGAAGCCCAGTCTCAGGACCATGCCCATGCATGCAATGAACGGCCTATTTCTCTGTGAAATAAAAATCACTTCACCTCTTTTGTAATATCCATTTAGAGGAGGTTTTTGGCACTCCATGAACAGCCAGGGTTCTCAGTGGTGGCATTTTTAGTCTGGGAGAAATCCTGATCCATTCGGAATTTGAGGTTTCAGACGGCCTGTCTCCGGCCCAGGGCCCTGGATATGAACATTGGCCATTTTCCCACTGTAAAAAACCACACTCTCCCAGTTTCTTAATACCATTTAGGAGGAAGATACCGTCTCTCCAAAAGTAGCCAGGGTTCTAACTGGTGGCATCTTTAGTCTGGGAGAAATCCTGATCCATTCAGAATTTGAGCCGTGAAACGTCCCGTCTCAGGCCAAGGGCCCTGGAAAGGAACACTGGACATTTTACTCTGAAAACAAACACACCCTCCCAGTTTCTTAATACTCTGTGGTGGCATCTTTAGTCTGGGAGAAATCCTGATCCATTCGAAATTTGAGCTGTGAAACGTCCGTCTCAGGTCAAGGGCCCTGAAACGAACACTGGACATTATACTCTGAAACAAACCCGCCCTCCCAGTTTCATAATACAAGTTTGGAGGAAGACATTGTCTCTCCAGAAGTAGCCAGTATTCTAAGTGGTGGCATTTTTAGTCTGGAGAAATCCTGATTGCTTCGGGTGAGGTTTCGGACGCCCTGTCTCCTGCCAAGCACCCTGGATATGAACATTGGCCATTTCCCTCTGTAAAAAAACACAACCTCCCAGTTTCTTAATACCATTTAGGAGGAAGATACTGTCTCTCTGAAAGTAGCCAGGGTTCTCAGTGGTGGCATCTTTAGTCTGGGAGAAATCCTGATCCCCTTCGGAATTTTGGCTGTCAGACGCCCAGTCTCCGGCCCATTGCCCTGGACACTAACACTGGACATTTTCCTCTGAAAAACCACACCCTCCCAGTTTCTTAATACAAGTTTTGAGGAAGACATTGTCTCTCCAGAAGTAGCCAGGATTCTAAGTGGTGGCATTTTTAGTCTGGGAGAAATCTGATCCATTCGGAATTTGAGGTTTCAGACGCCCAGTCTCAGGCCAAGGGCCCTGGATATGAACATTGGCAATTTTCCCTCTGTAAAAAACCACACCCTCCCAGTTTCTTAATACCATTTAGGAAGAAGATACAGGCTCTCCAAAAGTAGCCAGGGTTCTCAGTGGTGGCATCTTTAGTCTGGGAGAAATCCTCATCCCTTCGGAATTTGAGGTTTCAGGCGCCCAGTTTCAGGCCCATTGCCCCCTCAACATGAACACTGGACATTTTCCTCTGAAAAACCACACCCTCCCCAGTTTCTTAATACCATTTAGGAGGAAGATACAGGCTCTCCAAAAGTAGCCAGGGTTTATATACGGTGGCATGTTTAGTTTGGGAGAAATTCTGATTCCTTGAATCTGAGGTTTCAGATGCCCAGTCTCAGGCCCATTGCCTGGCTACGAACATGGGCAATTTTCCCTCTGAAAAAAACCATACCGTCCCAGTTTTTAATACCAGTTTGGAGGTAGGGTTTGTCTCTCCAAAAAGTAGCCAGGATTCTAACTGCTGGCATCTTTAGTGTGGGAGAAAACATTAGGTTTGTAATTTTTGCAGGCGAAGCCCAGTCTCAGGACCATGCCCATGCATGCAATGAAGGGCCTATTTCTCCGTGAAATAAAGATCACTTCGCCACTTTTGTAACATCCATGTAGAGGAGGCTTTTGGCACTCCATGAACAGCCAGGGTTCCCAGTGGTGGCATTTTTAGTCTGGGAGAAATCCTGATCCATTTGGAATTTGAGGTTTTAGACGGCCTGTCTCGGCCAAGGGCCCTGGATATGAACATTGGCCATTTTCCCACTGTAAAAACCACACTCTCCCAGTTTCTTAATACCATTTAGGAGGAAGATACCGTCTCTCCAAAAAGTAGCCAGGGGTTCTAACTGGTGGCATCTTTAGTCTGGGAGAAATCCTGATCCATTCAGAATTTGAGCCGTGAAACGTCCGTCTCAGGCCAAGGGCCCTGGAAAGGAACACTGGACATTTTACTCTGAAAACAAACACACCCTCCCAGTTTCTTAATACAAGTTTGGAGGAAGACATTGTCTCTCAAGAAGTAGCCAGGATTCTAAGTGGTGGCATTTTTAGTCTGGGAGAAATCCTGATCCATTCGGTATTCGAGGTTTTGGACGCCCTGTCTCCTGCCAAGCACCCTGGATATGAACATTGGCCATTTTCCCTCTTAAAAAAAAAAACACAACCTCCCAGTTTCTTAATACCATTTAGGAGGAAGATACTGTCTCTCTGAAAGTAGCCAGGGTTCTCAGTGGTGGCATCTTTAGTCTGGGAGAAATCCTGATCCGTTCGGAATTTTAGCTGTCAAACGCCCAGTCTCCGGCCCATTGCCTTGGACACGAACACTGGACATTTTCCTCTGAAAAAAACCACACCCTCCCAGTTTCTTAATACAAGTTTGGAGGAAGACATTGTCTCTCCAGAAGTAGCCAGGATTCTAAGTGGTGGCATTTTTAGTCTGGGAGAAATCCTGATCCATTCGGAATTTGAGGTTTCAGACGCCAGTCTCAGGCCAAGGGCCCTGGATATGAACATTGGCCATTTTCCATCTGTAAAAAACCACACCCTCCCAGTTTCTTAATACCATTTAGGAGGAAGATACAGGCTCTCCAAAAGTAGCCAGGTTTATATACGGTGGCATGTTTAGTTTGGGAGAAATTCTGATTGCTTCGGAATCTGAGGTTTCAGATGCCCAGTCTCAGGCCCATTGCCCTGGCTACGAACATGGGCAATTTTCCCTCTGAAAAACCATACCCTCCCAGTTTTTAATACCAGTTTGGAGGTAGTGTTTGTCTCTCCAAAAGTAGCCAGGATTCTAACTGCTGGCATCTTTAGTCTGGGAGAAAACATTAGGTTTGTAATTTTAGCAGGCCGAAGCCCAGTCTCAGGACCATGCCCATGCATGCAATGAAGGGCCTATTTCTCCGTGAAATAAAGATCACTTCAACACTTTTGTAATATCCATTTAGAGGAGGCTTTGGCACTCCATGAACAGCCAGGGTTCTCAGTGGTGGCATTTTTAGTCTGGGAGAAATCCTGATCCATTCGGAATTTGAGGTTTCAGACGGCCTGTCTCCGGCCAAGGGCCCTGGATATGAACATTGGCCATTTTCCCACTGTAAAAACCACACTCTCCCAGTTTCTTAATACCATTTAGGAGGAAGATACCGTCTCTCCAAAAGTAGCCAGGGTTCTAACTGGTGGCATCTTTAGTCTGGGAGAAATCCTGATCCATTCGGAATTTGAGCTGTGAAACGTCCTGCCTCAGGTCAAGGGCCCTGGAAACGAACACTGGACATTTTACTCTGAAAACAAACACCCTCCCAGTTTCTTAATACAAGTTTGGAGGAAGACATTGTCTCTCCAGAAGTAGCCAGGATTCTAAGTCGTGGCATTTTTAGTCTGGGAGAAATCCTGATTGCTTCGGAATTTGAGGTTTGGACGCCCTGTCTCCTGCCAAGGGCCCTGGATATGAACATTGGCCATTTTCCTCTGTAAAAAAACACAACTCCCAGTTTCTTAATACCATTTAGAGGAAGATACTGTCTCTCTGAAAGTAGCCAGGGTTCTCAGTGGTGGCATCTTTAGTCTGGGAGAAATCCTGATCCCTTCGAATTTTAGCTGTCAGACGCCCAGTCTCAGGCCCATTGCCCTGGACACGAACACTGGACATTTTCCTCTGAAAAAGCACACCTCCCAGTTTTTAATACAAGTTTGAGGAAGACATTGTCTCTCCAGAAGTAGCCAGGATTCTAAGTGGTGGCATTTTTAGTCTGGGAGAAATCCTGATTCTTCGGGAATTTGAGGTTTCAGACAGTCTGTCTCAGGCCAAGGGCCCTGGATATGAACATTGGCCATTTTCCCTCTGTAAAAAACGCACCTCCCAGTTTCTTAACACAAGTTTAGAGGAAGATATTGTCTCTCCAAAAGTAGCCAGTATTCTAAGTGGTGGCATTTTAGTCTGGGAGAAATCCTCATCCTTCGGAATTTGAGGTTTCAGGCGCCAGTCTTTCAGGCCAATTGCCCTCAATATGAACATTGGCCATTTTCTCTCTTGAACACCTCCCAGTTTCTTAATACCATTTAGAGGAAGATACAGGCTTCCAAAAGTAGCCAGGTTTATATACGGTGGCATGTTTATTTTGGGAGAAATTTGATTGCTTCGGAATCTGAGGTTTCAGATGCCCAGTCTCAGGCCCATTGCCCTGGCTATGAACATGGGCAATTTTCCTCTGAAAAAACCATACCCTCCCAGTTTTAATACCAGTTTGGAGGTAGTGTTGGTCTCTCCAAAAGTAGCCAGGATTCTAACTGCTGGGCATCTTTAGTCTGGGAGAAAACATTAGGTTTGTAATTTTAGCAGGCCGAAGCCCAGTCTCAGGGACCATGCCCCTGCATGCAAAGAAGGGCCTATTTCTCCGTGAAATAAAGATCACTTCACCACGTTTGCAATATCCATTTAGAGGAGGCTTTGGCACTCCATGAACAGCCAGGGTTCTCAGTGGTGGCATTTTTAGTCTGGAGAAATCCTGATCCATTCGGAATTTGAGGTTTCAGACGGCCTGTCTCCAGCCAAGGGCCCTGGATATGAACATTGGCCATTTTCCCACTGTAAAACCACACTCTCCCAGTTTCTTAATACCATTTAGGGAGGAAGATACTGTCTCTCCAAACGTAGCCAGGGTTCTCACTGGTGGCATCTTTAGTCTGGGAGAAACCTGATCCATTCGGAATTTGAGCTGTGAAC
The DNA here is from genome assembly GCA_030060385.1 of Muscicapa striata striata. Taxonomy (NCBI): domain Eukaryota; kingdom Metazoa; phylum Chordata; class Aves; order Passeriformes; family Muscicapidae; genus Muscicapa; species Muscicapa striata. Next base: position 55,938 of record JAREIS010000619.1, read on the forward strand.
GCCCTGCCTTGTGTCAAGGGCTCCTGGAAAAGAACACTGGACATTTTACTTCTGGAAAACAAACGCACTTCTCCCAGTTTCTAACACAAGTTTGGAGGAAGACATTGCCCTCCAGAAGTAGCCAGTATTCTAAGTGGTGGCATTTTAATTTGAGGTTAGCGCGTCTCAGCCAAGGCCCTGATAGAAATTGGCAATTTTCCTCTGTAAACACACTCCCAGTTTCTAATACCATTTGAGGAAGAAGCTCTCCAAGAGCCAGGTTTAAGGTGGCATGTTTAGTTTGGGAGAAATCTGATTGCTTCGAATCTGAGGTTTCGAGATGCCCAGTCTCAGGCCCATTGCCCTGGCTACGAACATGGGCAATTTTCCTCTGAAAAACCATACCTCCAGTTTTTTAATACCAGTTTGGAGGAGGTTGTCTCTCCAAAAGTAGCCAGGATTCTAATGGTGGCATCTTTAGTCTGGGAGAAACCATATTGGAATTTGAGGCTGAAGCCCAGTCTCAGGCCAGTGCCTGCTGAATGAACTGGCCATTTTCTTGAAAAAAACACTCTCCCTTTTTAATACCATTTAGAGGAGCTTGCCTCCAGAACAGCCAGGGTTCTCAGTGGTGGCATTTTAGTCTGGGAGAAATCTGATCCATTCGTTCCTCTGAAAAAAACCACACCCTCCCAGTTTCTTAATACCATTTAGGAGGAAGATACAGGCTCTCCAAAAGTAGCCAGGTTTATATACGGTGGCATGTTTAGTTTGGGAGAAATTCTGATTGCTTCGAATCTGAGGTTTCAGACGCCCAGTCTCAGGCCCATTGCTCTGGCTACGAACATGGGCAATTTTCCTCTGAAAAACCATACCCTCCCAGTTTTTTTAATACCAGTTTGGAGGTAGTGTTTGTCTCTCCAAAAGTAGCCAGGATTCTAACTGCTGGCATCTTTAGTGTGGGAGAAAACATTAGGTTTGGAATTTTAGCAGGCCGAAGCCCAGTCTCAGGACCATGCCCCTGCATGCAATGAAGGGCCTATTTCTCTGTGAAATAAAGATCACTTCACCACTTTTGTAATATCCATTTAGAGGAGGCTTTGGCACTCCATGAACAGCCAGGGTTCTCAGTGGTGGCATTTTAGTCTGGGAGAAATCCTGATTGCTTCGAATTTGAGCTGTGAAATGTCCCGTCTCAGGTCAAGGGCCCTGAAACGAACACTGGACATTTTACTCTGAAAAAAACCACACCCTCCCAGTTTCTTAATACAAGTTTGGAGGAAGACATTGTCTCTCCAGAAGTAGCCAGCATTCTAAGTGGTGGCATTTTTAGTCTGGGAGAAATCCTGATCCATTCGAATTTGAGGTTTCAGACGCCCAGTCTCAGGCCAAGGGCCCTGGATATGAACATTGGCTATTTTCCATCTGTAAAAAACCACACCCTCCCAGTTTCTTAATACCATTTAGGAGGAAGATACCGTCTCTCCAAAAGTAGCCAGGGTTCTCAGTGGTGGAATCTTTAGTCTTGGAGAAATCCTCATCCCTTCGGAATTTGAGGTTTCAGGCGCCCAGTTTCAGGCCCATTGCCCTCAACACGAACACTGGACATTTTCCTCTGAAAAAACCACACCCTCCCAGTTTCTTAATACCATTTAGGAGAAAGATACAGGCTCTCCAAAAGTAGCCAGGTTTATATACGGTGGCATGTTTAGTTTGGGAGAAATTCTGATTGCTTCGGAATCTGAGGTTTCAGATGCCCAGTCTCAGGCCCATTGCCCTGGCATGGCATGGGCAATTTTCCTCTGAAAAACCATACCCTCCCAGTTTTTAATACCAGTTTGGAGGTAGTGTTTGTCTCTCCAAAAGTAGCCAGGATTCTAACTGCTGGCATCTTTAGTCTGGGAGAAAACATTAGGTTTGTAATTTTAGCAGGCCGAAGCCCAGTCTCAGGACCATGCCCATGCATGCAATGAAGGGCCTATTTCTCCGTGAAATGAAGATCACTTCACCACTTTTGTAATATCCATGTAGAGGAGGATTTTGGCACTCCATGAACAGCCAGGGTTCCCAGTGGTGGCATTTTTAGTCTGGGAGAAATCCTGATCCATTCGGAATTTGAGGTTTTAGACGGCCTGTCTCGGCCAAGGGCCCTGGATATGAACATTGGCCATTTTCCCACTGTAAAAAACCACACTCTCCCAGTTTCTTAATACCATTTAGGAGGAAGATACCGTCTCTCCAAAAGTAGCCAGGGTTCTAACTGGTGGCATCTTTAGTCTGGGAGAAATCCTGATCCATTCGGAATTTGAGCTGTGAAACGTCCCGTCTCAGGTCAAGGGCCCTGGAAACGAACACTGGACATTTTACTCTGAAAACAAACACACAATCCCAGTTTCTTAATACAAGTTTGGAGGAAGACATTGTCTCTCAAGAAGTAGCCAGGATTCTAAGTGGTGGCATTTTTAGTCTGGGAGAAATCCTGATTGCTTCGGAATTCGAGGTTTCGGACGCCCTGTCTCCTGCCAAGCGCCCTGGATATGAACATTGGCCATTTTCCCTCTGTAAAAAAACACAACCTCCCAGTTTCTTAATACCATTTAGGAGGAAGATACTGTCTCTCTGAAAGTAGCCAAGGTTCTCAGTGGTGGCATCTTTAGTCTGGGAGAAATCCTGATTCCTTCGGAATTTGAGGTTTCAGACGCCCAGTCTCAGGCCAAGGGCCCTGGATATGAACATTGGCAATTTTCCATCTGTAAAAAACCACACCCTCCCAGTTTCTTAATACCATTTAGGAGGAAGATACAGGCTCTCCAAAAGTAGCCAGGTTTATATACGGTGGCATGTTTAGTTTGGGAGAAATTCTGATTGCTTCGGAATCTGAGGTTTCAGACGCCCAGTCTCAGGCCCATTGCCCTGGCTACGAACATGGGCAATTTTCCTCTGAAAAAAAAAAACCATACCCTCCCAGTTTTTAATACCAGTTTGGAGGTAGTGTTTGTCTCTCCAAAAGTAGCCAGGATTCTAACTGCTGGCATCTTTAGTCTGGGAGAAAACATTAGGTTTGTAATTTTAGCAGGCCGAAGCCCAGTCTCAGGACCATGCCCCTGCATGCAATGAAGGGCCTATTTCTCTGTGAAATAAAGATCACTTAACCTCTTTTGTAATATCCATTTAGAGGAGGCTTTTGGCACTCCATGAACAGCCAGGGTTCTCAGTGGTGGCATTTTTAGTCTGGGAGAAATCCTGATTGCTTCGGAATTTGAGCTGTGAAATGTCCCGTCTCAGGTCAAGGGCCCTGGAAACGAACACTGGACATTTTCCTCTGAAAAAAAAACACACCCTCCCAGTTTCTTAATACAAGTTTGGAGGAAGACATTGTCTCTCCAGAAGTAGCCAGCATTCTAAGTGGTGGCATTTTTAGTCTGGGAGAAATCCTGATCCATTCGGAATCCGAGGTTTCAGACGGCCTGTCTCCGGCCAAGGGCCCTGGATATGAACATTGGCCATTTTCCCACTGTAAAAAACCACACTCTCCCAGTTTCTTAATACCATTTAGGAGGAAGATACTGTCTCTCCAAAAGTAGCCAGGGTTCTCAGTGGTGGCATCTTTAGTCTGGGAGAAATCCTGATCCATTCGGAATTTGAGCTGTGAAACGTCCTGTCTCAGGTCAAGGGCCCTGGAAACGAACACTGGACATTTTACTCTGAAAACAAACGCACCCTCCCAGTTTCTTAACACAAGTTTGGAGGAAGACATTGTCTCTCCAGAAGTAGCCAGTATTCTAAGTGGTGGCATTTTTAGTCTGGGAGAAATCCTGATTCCTTCGGAATTTGAGGTTTCAGACGCCCAGTCTCAGGCCAAGAGCCCTGGATATGAACATTGGCAATTTTCCATCTGTAAAAAACCACACCCTCCCAGTTTCTTAATACCATTTAGGAGGAAGATACAGGCTCTCCAAAAGTAGCCAGGGTTCTCAGTGGTGGCATCTTTAGTCTGGGAGAAATCCTCATCCCTTCGGAATTTGAGGTTTCAGGCGCCCAGTTTCAGGCCCATTGCCCTCAACACGAACACTGGACATTTTCCTCTGAAAAAAACCACACCCTCCCAGTTTCTTAATACCATTTAGGAGGAAGATACAGGCTCTCCAAAAGTAGCCAGGTTTATATACGGTGGCATGTTTAGTTTGGGAGAAATTCTGATTGCTTCGGAATCTGAGGTTTCAGACGCCCAGTCTCAGGCCCATTGCTCTGGCTACGAACATGGGCAATTTTCCCTCTGAAAAAAACCATACCCTCCCAGTTTTTTAATACCAGTTTGGAGGTAGTGTTTGTCTCTCCAAAAGTAGCCAGGATTCTAACTGCTGGCATCTTTAGTCTGGGAGAAAACATTAGGTTTGGAATTTTAGCAGGCCGAAGCCCAGTCTCAGGACCATGCCCCTGCATGCAATGAAGGGCCTATTTCTCTGTGAAATAAAGATCACTTCACCACTTTTGTAATATCCATTTAGAGGAGGCTTTTGGCACTCCATGAACAGCCAGGGTTCTCAGTGGTGGCATTTTTAGTCTGGGAGAAATCCTGATTGCTTCGGAATTTGAGCTGTGAAATGTCCCGTCTCAGGTCAAGGGCCCTGGAAACGAACACTGGACATTTTACTCTGAAAAAAACCACACCCTCCCAGTTTCTTAATACAAGTTTGGAGGAAGACATTGTCTCTCCAGAAGTAGCCAGCATTCTAAGTGGTGGCATTTTTAGTCTGGGAGAAATCCTGATCCATTCGGAATTTGAGGTTTCAGACGCCCAGTCTCAGGCCAAGGGCCCTGGATATGAACATTGGCTATTTTCCATCTGTAAAAAACCACACCCTCCCAGTTTCTTAATACCATTTAGGAGGAAGATACCGTCTCTCCAAAAGTAGCCAGGGTTCTCAGTGGTGGAATCTTTAGTCTGGGAGAAATCCTCATCCCTTCGGAATTTGAGGTTTCAGGCGCCCAGTTTCAGGCCCATTGCCCTCAACACGAACACTGGACATTTTCCTCTGAAAAAAACCACACCCTCCCAGTTTCTTAATACCATTTAGGAGGAAGATACAGGCTCTCCAAAAGTAGCCAGGTTTATATACGGTGGCATGTTTAGTTTGGGAGAAATTCTGATTGCTTCGGAATCTGAGGTTTCAGATGCCCAGTCTCAGGCCCATTGCCCTGGCATGGCATGGGCAATTTTCCCTCTGAAAAAAACCATACCCTCCCAGTTTTTTAATACCAGTTTGGAGGTAGTGTTTGTCTCTCCAAAAGTAGCCAGGATTCTAACTGCTGGCATCTTTAGTCTGGGAGAAAACATTAGGTTTGTAATTTTAGCAGGCCGAAGCCCAGTCTCAGGACCATGCCCATGCATGCAATGAAGGGCCTATTTCTCCGTGAAATGAAGATCACTTCACCACTTTTGTAATATCCATTTAGAGGAGGCTTTTGGCACTCCATGAACAGCCAGGGTTCCCAGTGGTGGCATTTTTAGTCTGGGAGAAATCCTGATCCATTCGGAATTTGAGGTTTTAGACGGCCTGTCTCCGGCCAAGGGCCCTGGATATGAACATTGGCCATTTTCCCACTGTAAAAAACCACACTCTCCCAGTTTCTTAATACCATTTAGGAGGAAGATACCGTCTCTCCAAAAGTAGCCAGGGTTCTAACTGGTGGCATCTTTAGTCTGGGAGAAATCCTGATCCATTCGGAATTTGAGCTGTGAAACGTCCCGTCTCAGGTCAAGGGCCCTGGAAACGAACACTGGACATTTTACTCTGAAAACAAACACACACTCCCAGTTTCTTAATACAAGTTTGGAGGAAGACATTGTCTCTCAAGAAGTAGCCAGGATTCTAAGTGGTGGCATTTTTAGTCTGGGAGAAATCCTGATTGCTTCGGGAATTCGAGGTTTCGGACGCCCTGTCTCCTGCCAAGCGCCCTGGATATGAACATTGGCCATTTTCCCTCTGTAAAAAAACACAACCTCCCAGTTTCTTAATACCATTTAGGAGGAAGATACTGTCTCTCTGAAAGTAGCCAAGGTTCTCAGTGGTGGCATCTTTAGTCTGGGAGAAATCCTGATCCGTTCGGAATTTTAGCTGTCAGACGCCCAGTCTCCGGCCCATTGCCCTGGACACGAACACTGGACATTTTCCTCTGAAAAAAACCACACCCTCCCAGTTTCTTAATACAAGTTTGGAGGAAGACATTGTCTCTCCAGAAGTAGCCAAGATTCTAAGTGGTGGCATTTTTAGTCTGGGAGAAATCCTGATCCATTCGGAATTTGAGGTTTCAGACGCCCAGTCTCAGGCCAAGGGCCCTGGATATGAACATTGGCAATTTTACCTCTGTAAAAAACCACACCCTCCCAGTTTCTTAATACCATTTAGGAGGAAGATACAGGCTCTCCAAAAGTAGCCAGGGTTCTCAGTGGTGGCATCTTTAGTCTGGGAGAAATCCTCATCCCTTCGGAATTTGAGGTTTCAGGCGCCCAGTTTCAGGCCCATTGCCCTCAACACGAACACTGGATATTTTCTTCTGAAAAAAACCACACCCTCCCAGTTTCTTAATACCATTTAGGAGGAAGATACAGGCGAGGTAGTGTTTGTCTCTCCAAAAGTAGCCAGGA